>OZ035828.1:43421964-43600492 GCA_964034765.1 Knipowitschia caucasica | reverse complement strand
CGTTATATTTTGACGTATTTGCTTAATCCTGAAGTATGGTAAAAGACCGACTTTTGTACCACCTGAAAATATGCTGTTTTTGACGCCTGTTTTTGACTCCTGTGTTTGACGCTTGTGTTTGACGCCTGTTTATGCTCAGTCCATTCATTGGGAGGAGGCTGTCATTCTTAATAACTGCTTGTGTGCAAAAATAATGATTACAACACAGTAGTTAATTTCTTCCATTTCACAACAGGCCAAACTACTATAAACGTCCGTTACCAATCACCATGGAAACCATCTTGTGCCATGGAGATGCATGGACAGCAGTATTCCCAGTTTATATAACAGACCCTCTCCTTACAGCGTACGTCCTGCTAAGAGACGTGTTACTGTACGTGATGCTATAATTGTCTGCTCTTCCGCTTACCTCAGAAGTTAAAAAGACTCCGGTGATTTCCAATTTATTTCCATTTGGTGAGGTTTGCATATTTGCGGTCCTGACTGGGGTGAGGCTGTTCTCATTTCCTCTGCTCGCTCCTCCCCACTGTGTTGTCAGCAAATCTGTGCAGGGAGCAGGCCCCGAGCGCTGAAGGATCGGGGAGGTGCAATCTGCATGCTAACGCTAACGTAGAGAGGAAGCCTTTGCGTCTGATGGTTTTGTACAGGCTTAAATACTGTCAGGTCGCTCACTTTAGCTCGGAAACCGAAATATCAACATGTTCCAACCTACGCTAGACCTTACCGTTATCCCCACCGCGGTCAGACTGTACAATACAATAAAATCAGCACTGCTATTGCCACTTTTTTATTGTACATAATTAAATCCTGCACAGACTGTATTGATCTCACACTGGAGAAATTTAAAATATAATCTATCTTATCTTAAACAAGGATAAGAGAGAGGACATTTCAGTGTTATGGATACACATTTACACATCTAGGCATGCAGCGTACTCTTCCTCACTCTTTATAGGCAAAGTGGGTTAAGTGTCTTGCCCAAGGACACAACAAAAGAACCCACAACCTTCAGATTCAAAGGCCAGTGCTTGATCAACTGAGCCACTGTCAGCTATTTAGATTTATTTTGTATTTATTTACAAAGCAACAGTTAATTATTGACATTATGCAGTGTCCTTTTGGGTTAAACGATATGGACAACATTTCACATCTTATTCATGTCAGATTTATCAATACAGATTATGGCCCTAAACCTAACACTATGGGTTTGGTGCGAAACAAAGCGATTTACAGAAAAAATATTATCACTGAACAAAAGTATTTTTTATTCTACTGGAAATCTGGAATCGTACCGTTTCACTGACAAACAGATCTGTTTAGTTGCTTCTCTATATTCATATCTTGACAATATATTTCAACCCAAAAAAAATGCGTTTTTACAATAAACGTATAGATTCTGCTCTGGATGCACCGATATATGGGCTGAAAATCTGTATCGGCCGATGTTTGCCTTGTTAAATAAATACAAATGGCAAATAAAAATGAGAAAAATGGTGGACAATTGATGGTGGCGTGTGCAAAGAGTCACCAGTAGGGGGCGTCTGTGCACTTTCCTTAGTAGAAGGAGAACAAAGAAGATGGCGGCGATAGTGTGGCGATATTTGACAGTCTGGTCTGGACCAGTGCAAAACTATGGACACTGTACTGCAGCAACATCTCAGGTAGAAAAAACAAAACAGCCCAAAAACAGCTGTTTCAGAGACACTTAGGACCTGCTGCCGTTTTCCAGAACATTCAAAAGTAAAGACCCGCTGCAATACCACCCCAAGTCAGTGGGGGTGGACCCGGAAAAAGAGTTAGCCAATGCTAATGTATAGCATCTTCTTTCCGCTTGAAAAACAGTTCTACAGGATGGTCCAAAAGTGGTTCTTGGTCCAAAGCTACGTTCCAGATGCTGTCGATCCGGAGGTTTAGCTAGACTGGTTTTTGGACCAGTCTAGCTTCACCGCTGTGGACTTTTGAATGCACTTGTTAAATAATGGGCCTAGTGCAGCTAACAAATGCGTTTTTTTCCACATTTTTCAGCAGTGGAGATGAGCGTGTCTACATATGTTACTCATAAACTTGTAAACAAACAAAGGCGAGCAGCCGGCTGATTGGTCAGTCTCTGTGCGTGGGGAGTGTGCAGCCGTCTGATTGGTCAGTCTCTGTGCGTGGGGAGTGTGCAGCCGTCTGATTGGTCAGTCTCTGTGCGTGGGGAGTGTGCAGCCGTCTGATTGGTCAGTCTCTGTGCGTGGGGAGTGTGCAGCCGTCTGATTGGTCAGTCTCTGTGTGTGGGGAGTGTGCGGCCGTCTGATTGGTCAGTCTCTGTGTGTGGGGAGTGTGCAGCCGTCTGTTGGTCAGTCTCTGTGTGTGGGGAGTGTGCAGCCGTCTGATTGGTCAGTCTCTGTGTGTGGGGAGTGTGCAGCCGTCTGATTGGTCAGTCTCTGTGCGTGGGGAGTGTGCGGCCGTCTGATTGGTCAGTCTCTGTGTGTGGGGAGTGTGCAGCCGTCTGATTGGTCAGTCTCTGTGTGTGTGGTGGGAGTGTGTGTGCAGCCGTCTGATTGGTCAGTCTCTGTGTGTGGGGAGTGTGCAGCCGTCTGATTGGTCAGTCTCTGTGTGTGGGGAGTGTGCAGCCGTCTGATTGGTCAGTCTCTGTGTGTGGGTGCAGTGATGGTCGTCCGTCTGAGTGTGCGCGTCAGTCTCTGTGTGTGGGGAGTGTGCAGCCGTCTGATTGGTCAGTCTCTGTGTGTGGGGAGTGTGCAGCCGTCTGATTGGTCTGAGGTCTCTGTGTGTGGGGAGTGTGCAGCCGTCTGATTGGTCAGTCTCTGTGTGTGGGGAGTGTGCAGCCGTCACGTCTGATTGGTCAGTCTCTGTGTGTGGGGAGTGTGCAGCCGTCTGATTGGTCAGTCTCTGTGCGTGGGAAGTGTGCAGCCGTCTGATTGGTCAGTCTCTGTGCGTGGGGAGTGTGCAGCCGTCTGATTGGTCAGTCTCTGTGTGTGGGGAGTGTGCAGCCGTCTGATTGGTCAGTCTCTGTGTGTGGGGAGTGTGCAGCCGTCTGATTGGTCAGTCTCTGTGTGTGGGGAGTGTGCAGCCGTCTGATTGGTCAGTCTCTGTGCGTGGGGAGTGTGCGGCCGTCTGATTGGTCAGTCTCTGTGTGTGGGGAGTGTGCAGCCGTCTGATTGGTCAGTCTCTGTGTGTGGGGAGTGTGCAGCCGTCTGATTCGTCAGTCTCTGTGCATGGGGAGTGTGCGGCCGTCTGATTGGTCAGTCTCTGTGTGTGGGGAGTGTGCAGCCGTCTGATTGGTCAGTCTCTGTGCGTGGGGAGTGTGCAGCCGTCTGATTGGTCAGTCTCTGTGCGTGGGGAGTGTGCAGCCGTCTGATTGGTCAGTCTCTGTGCGTGGGGAGTGTGCAGCCGTCTGATTGGTCAGTCTCTGTGTGTGGGGAGTGTGCAGCCGTCTGATTGGTCAGTCTCTGTGCGTGGGGAGTGTGCGGCTGTTTGCCCTCCGGCGCCGCAGCTCACCGTGAAGACTGTGAATAGACTAATTGCCGTTCTCTTGTATAAGGAGAACTAAAAATACATCAGATGTATGTGCAGCCTGTGCTGAAGGAGCAGCTCCAGACACCGCTCTGTGTACGGACCCATTCATTACACCGCACATGAGAATCTGATGAAGAAGTGAACGCCTTCCTGTTAGTAATAATCTCGCTACTCTCAGCATGTGGCAAAGATGAACTAAATCATATAAAACGCACAGAGACGGTGAAGAGAAGAAAACAAATCCATAAAATGAACTTTATAGCATAATTAAATTTGTGTTTGTGTTGTAACCTACAGAAAATGTGTCTTCTCCTGGTGACATTGGAATGTTGTCTAAGTTATAATTTCAAAGTCATGTTTGGCTGTGTATATATGTGTGTGTATACGTGTATATATACTGTATGTGTGTATATACGTGTGTATATATACTGTATGTGTGTGTATACGTGTATATATACTGTATGTGTGTGTATAAAAATAATAAAATACTGGGGCGACAGCTGGTAGAGCATTGGCCTCTGAGCCAGCAGGTTGTGGGTTCGAGCCCACCACAAGACCTACTTCACGACTCCCACTGATGTCTGCTGTCGTTGTGTCCTTGGGCAAGACACTTAACCCCACTTTGCCTGAAGCCCCCGCTGAAAGATCTCAGCTCCTTTCAGTGGGGGCTTCAGGGGTCAGGATCAATGAGGGGCAGGTGCTCTGACTGCCTCCCCCAGACCCAGAAATGGATTAAGGGGAAGAAAATGAATGGCTGGACAATAAAATACCAACAATAAACATGTGATAAAAACGATACAATACTAGTTATTGGATTTAAAAATAAAAAATAAAATTTTCTTAAGACCAGACTTATGTATTATTTATTTTATTTAGACTGTATTAAGGACTCACAAGCACAGGATCCATAGCTGAGAATAATTTAAAAAAAGACAAAAAAATATTCTCGTTTTCATGTATTCATTTACTTAAGGCAATGGCACAGGTGAGTAAACAAGGTAATTAAATGCAGTTAAATAATCATAAAATGCTAACAAAATAAGATTCTTGATGGGTAAATGGTAGATCAGAAGTGCCGCTCTGAACCTCTGAGTGTCCAGCCCACAGCTCCTGCTCCAGACCCCGTAAACATGTCTGACTCTGGGTTCGATTGCTGTCAGTCCGTTCAATCAGAGATGTTGCTCATGCTCTGCAAATTTTTCATTTCAAGCAAATGCCACGAGGCTTATTTGACTGATTGCTTTGAGCTGGCCTCTGGTGGTGCGGTAATCAGAGAAATCATCGGCTGTGACACACGGCTGTCTCACACATGGCTGCAGTCTCGGGCCTGGTTTACACGCTGCCTTGTGCTAAACGGAACACAGGAGAATACGCTGCTTATGAATAAATTGTGCCTTGAAATGAGACCGTTCCCAAGTTCCCAGAAACACAGGTCAAACACAACAGTCGTGGACGCAATTCAACCAGGAGCAGAATCTAGGCCATACTTATAACAGCCATTATGTGGAAAAACCTGCTGTGTCTTTGGGGTGGATTTGAGGCCGCTAAAGTCATTATTTTACCAGAACAGAATGTCGAGCTTGTACCATGAGTGCAGAATATTATCTTCAAATTCACTTAACAGTTTATTTGGAGACATTTTAATAATAACAATAATAATGCATAGGTTTTATACAGCGCTTTTTTCGACACTCAAAGACGCTTCATATGTCATTATTCTTTCTCTCCAAACACGGTGGTGATAAACTACTACTGTAGCCACAGCTGCCCTGGGGCACACTGACAGAAGCGAGGCATCGGCCCCTCCCACCACCACCAACCACTCACACACACACACCAGACTCATTCTAGGCAATGGGGGTGAAGTGTCTTGCCTAAGGACACAACCACAGCAGACAGTGCGAGTCAATGGTGAAAGTCTTGTTCTATAACTTGTGATGCAACACTGAAATGTCCTCACTGTGGGACAAATACAGTATCTCTTAATCTTAACTCATTGGCTGCCATTGACGTGTTTGTCTGAGACCCTCTATTCGACCGGGGATTACAGGACAATACAAATAGCTAAAAACAAACTTATTTTTTCTGACCAAAGTAGACAATCCAGTTTTTCAGAATCTGGTTTCACATTTCACAAAGTCTTAGAAAATAATAATCTATGGGTCTTGAGAATCAGTGAAATCATCAAAAACAACTGGCAGTCAATGAGTTTAATCTTAACAGAATCCATTGTTATCTACAGCTATAGTTTGAGTGCTCATTCAAATCGATAGAGACAGTGACAGTCGCTGCTCTCGGCCAAGTCATTGAGATTATGCAGATGAAGCAAAAGGGAAGAGCCAGAGAGAGAGGGTGAGAGGGTGAGAGGAAGAGGAGCGCTAATGGAGGAGAACAAGGAAGCTCTGATTGGCCGAGAATGAGCACTCAAACTATAGCTGTAGATAACAATGGATTCTGTTAAGATTAAGATTAAGAGATACTGTATTTGTCCCACAGTGAGGACATCTCAGTGTTGCATCACAAGTTATAGAACAAGACACACACCAGACTCATTCTAGGCGATGGGGGTAAAGTGTCTTGCCTAAGGACACAACGGCAGCAGACAGTGCGAGTCAATGGTGAAAGTCTTGTTCTATAACTTGTGATGCAACACTGAAATGTCCTCACTGTGGGACAAATACAGTATCTCTTAATCTTAATCTTAACTGAATCCATTGTTATCTACAGCTATAGTTTGAGTGCTCATTCCAATCGATAGAGACAGTGACAGTCGCTGCTCTCGGCCAATCAGAGCTTGTTGCATCACAAGTTATAGAACAAGACACACCAGACTCATTCTAGGCGATGGGGGTAAAGTGTCTTGCCTAAGGACACAACGACAGCAGACAGTGCGAGACAATAGTGAAAGTCTTGTTCTATAACTTGTGATGCGACACTGAAATGTCCTCACTGTGGGACAAATACAGTATCTCTTAATCTTAACTCATTGGCTGCCATTGACGTGTTTGTCTGAGACCCTCTATTCGACCGGGGATTACAGGACAATACAAATAGCTAAAAACAAACTTATTTTTTCTGACCAAAGTAGACAATCCAGTTTTTCAGAATCTAGTTTCACATTTCACAAAGTCTTAGAAAATAATAATCTATGGGTCTTGAGAATCAGTGAAATCATCAAAAACAACTGGCAGACTTGCATCACAAGTTATAGAACAAGACACACCAGACTCATTCTAGGCAATGGGGGTAAAGTGTCTTGCCTAAGGACACAACGGCAGCAGACAGTGCGAGACAATAGTGAAAGTCTTGTTCTATAACTTGTGATGCAACACTGAAATGTCCTCACTGTGGGACAAATACAGTATCTCTTAATCTTAATCTTAACTGAATCCATTGTTATCTAAAGCTATAGTTTGAGTGCTCATTCTCGGCCAATCAGAGCTTCCTTGTTCTCCTCCATTAGCGCTCCTCTTCCTCTCACCCTCTCACTCGTCTCCTCGCTGGCTCTTCCCTTTTGCTTCATCTGCATAATCTCACTGACTTGGCCGCAGTCAAATTGAGTTTTGGTGCCACCGCTCGAGTTGGTGGAAGCGAAAGCCGCGAGCTGTGATCAATACAGAGGATCCGTGGGGCCGTTATGGAAATCAGGTGGTATTAAAACGGTGCAGCGCAGGGTGAAAGTGGACGATTGTTCTGCAAGACCTTTATATTTCCTGAGTAAAGATTCTATTCAGGCTGAGCTTATGCAATCACAGGAAAAAACCGAGGCTGTGTAATTAATGACTTTTTAACGGAGAGGTCCACAGACAGTTTCAGTCAATGGAATAAAGTGGTTGTTTGTGAAAGAGCTTGGACTTGGGACGAATGACTTATGTGTATTTAGAGTTTATTTCAGTAAAAACATGAAATCAAGTGCTTCGATTGAAAACTACCAAAAAAGATTGATTGACCGGGTTCAGGAAGATGGGAAATGAGGACTAGGGCTGTCACGTATGAAAATGTAATTATCTGCCAAAGTCCCCCCGCATCGTCGATTTCAGCTAAAACGTTCACAGTATCTTACCTGGCATTTGGCTATAGAGTTAGCATTGGCTATAGAGTTAGCATTGGCTATGGAGTTAGCATTGGCTATGGAGTTAGCATTGGCTATGGAGTTAGTATTGCTATGGAGTTGTAGGTGATGATCACACAGAGAAGCCATCTCAGACACTTCTGTGGACAGTTTTCCATCAGACGTATCTCGGTATTCTTTATCAGAATCAGAATCAGAATCAGAATCATTTTTATTGCCAACGTAAGTAACGGGAGGTCACAGACTTGGAAATTGCTTTGGCTCAGTGCAACAGTCAAAAAGAGATAATAAAAATAAGAATAAAAAACACTTCTAAAGAATAAATTTAAATTTAAAATAGAGTTACAGTTACTATTTACAATATACAAGTGCACATGGTGCACACAATGTAAGGTGACAGCAGTACAGTGAAGTAAAGTGACGTATGATGGGCAGTAAAGTGACTTTATAAAGGGCGGGGGGACAGGTTAAGAAGTGTTCAAGAGTCCAACAGCAGAGGGGAAGAAACTGTTCTTGTGGCGGGAGGTTCTAGTCCTGATGGACCGCAGCCTCCTGCCTGAGGGGAGTGGTTGGAATAGTCCATGTGCAGGGTGAGAGGGGTCGGCTGTGATACGACCAGCCCGGCCTCGAGCTCGGGCGACGTACAGGTCCTGCAGCGATGGAAGGCTGCGGCCGATCACTTCCTCTGCAGAGCGCACAATGCGCTGTAGTCTCTGTTTGTCCCTGACTGTGGCTCCAGCGAACCACACGGTGATGGAGGAGGTGAGGATGGACTCGATGATGGCCGTGTAGAACTGCACCAACATCTGTGCAGGCAGCTTGGCTTTCCTGAGCTGCCGCAGGAAGTACATCCTCTGCTGGGCCTTCTTGATGAGGGAGCTGATGGTCGGCTCCCACTTGAGGTCCTGGGTGATGGTGGTGCCCAGGAAACGGAAGGACTCCACAGAGGTGATGGGGGAGTCCATCACGGAGGGTGGGGGCGGGGGGACAGTGCTCTTCCTGAAGTCCACAATCATCTCCACTGTCTTCTGGGCGTTCAGCTCCAGGTTGTTACCACTGCACCAGGACACCAGCCGGTCCACCTCCCTCCTGTAGGCGGACTCATCGTTGTTGGAGATGAGTCCAATGAGGGTGGTGTCGTCCGCGAACTTGATCAGCTTCACGGAGTCGTGGCTGGAGGTGCAGTGGTTGGTGTACAGGGAGAAGAGCAGGGGAGAAAGAACACAGCCCTGTGGGGCTCCTGTATTTATAATCCGAGAGTCCGAGACATTCTTCCCCAGACGCACTCGCTGCTTCCTGTCCGTCAGGAAGTCAGTGATCCACCTGCAGGTGGAATCGGGCACGTTGAGCTGGGAGAGCTTGTCCTGGAGCAGGGATGGCAGGATTGTGTTGAAGGCAGAGCTGAAGTCCACGAACAGGACCCTGGCGTAGGTCCCCGGGGAGTCCAGGTGCTGTAGGATGTGGTGGAGGGCCAGGTTAATGGCGTCGTCTACAGATCTGTTGGCTCTGTAGGCGAACTGCAGGGGGTCCAGGAGGGGGGAGGTGAGGGACTTGAGATGGGAGAGAACCAGGCGTTCAAATGACTTCATGACGACAGACGTAAGTGCTACAGGTCTGTAGTCATTGAGTCCTGTGATCCTGGGCTTCTTCGGGACGGGGACAATGATGGAGGATTTGAAGCAGGCCGGGACATGGCAGGACTGCAGAGAGGAGTTGAAAATGTCCGTGAACACAGGAGTAAGCTCACTGGCGCAGTGTCTCAGAGTGGCCGGAGACACGTGGTCCGGGCCAGGAGCTTTGCGGGGGTGCAGCCTCAGGAAGAGTTGTTTAATCTCTTTAGCGGCTATTGTTAGGCTGGGGGCAGGGCTGATGGGTGGGTCGTTAGAGTAGTGGGGGGTGGGGGAGGGAGAGGTGTCAGGGGCAGCATCAAAGCGACTGAAAAATAAGTTCAGATCGTCAGCTAGCTTGTGGTCATCAGCACAGGGGGGGGCTTTGGGTTTGTAGTTGGTGATCTCCCGTAGGCCCCTCCAGACAGAAGCAGTATCGTTGTTACCAAACTGCTCCTGTAGTCGTTCTCTGTGCCGGGACTTGGCTGCTTTCAGTTCTTTCCTGAACTGATATTTAGCTGCTTTGTAGCCGCTGCGGTCCCCCTCCCTGAAAGCAGACTCCTTTGCTTTCCTGAGCTGCCGGAGTTTAGCAGTGAACCAGGGTTTGTCGTTGTTATAGATGACCCTGGTCCTTGTTGGAATGATGCTATCCTCACAGAAGTGGATGTATGACGTCACAGTGTCCGTATATTCATCCAAGCTGTCTGTGGCAGCTCTGAAAAGGTCCCAATCTGTAGATTCCATGCATGCGCGCAGCTCTTCCACAGCTTCATCAGACCACACTTTGGAGCTCCTCACTGCAGGTTTCGAGAGCTTTAGTCTCTGTCTGTAAGCAGGAACCAGATGTATCATGGAGTGATCTGAGAAGCCGAGGGCTGGCTTGGGAACAGCGCGAAAAGCTCCGCGCACGGTGGTGTAACAGTGATCCAGAGTGTTCTCCTCTCTGGTCGGGCATTTGATAAACTGTCTGTATTTGGGTAATTCCTGGCTCAAAGTTTCCCTTATTAAAATCCCCCAGGATAATAATCAGAGAGTCCGGGTATAAGCGTTCCATACACAGTACTTGCTCTGCGAGTGCGCGCTGAGCCTCGCGCGCGTCCGCGCATGGCGGTATGTAAACGGAGGCAAGAATGAATGAAACAATTTCCCGCGGGGAGTAATATGGTTTACAATGAATGAAAAAGATATTCCAGAGCAGGAGAGCAGTGCTTGGAGATCACTGTCACATCGTTACACCAGTTTGTATTGACGTAGAAACAGAGCCCTCCGCCTCTGCTCTTCCCTGAGAGCGCACAATGGCGATCCGCGCGAAACAGCCCAAAGCCCTGCAGCTCCAGAGCGCAGTCCGGGATCCGCTCATTTAGCCAGGTCTCAGTGAAGCAGAGGACACAGGATGTGGCGAAGTCCTTGTTTCTTCTCATGAGCAGGCTGAGTTCGTCCATCTTATTGCCCAGTGAGCGTACGTTGGAGAGAAAAATGCCGGGGAGAGCCGTGCGCGCTCCTCTCCTCCTAAGACGCACGAGCAGGCCTCCTCGCTTTCCCCTTTTACGGGCCCACACTTTTTTGGCTAGAACATGAACTTAAAATGGAAGTTGTTTCAAACATTTATTTCAAAGAAATTTAAAAAGGCCAGGCAAGTTTATTTGGAACAGCCACAATTCATGTTACAAAACAATTCAAAGTACTTTAAATAAAAATTAAGAAGCATTACTGGCTGGGTGCAGAAGAAGCATTTAAAAGTAACAGAATAACAAAGCTTGATTTAAAATTAAAAACAAAAAAAAATTCATAAGAAAAAGATACCAGTAAGTAATTCCAGCTTAAAAGAATGCATCGCAGATTTGTACATTAGAATAAAAACATATTCAAAAAGCAGCTGAGAACGGTGGGTTTTACCCTGGATGTAAACAAAACAACTGAGTGTTACAGCTGATCAGTGGCTTTCTGGGAGTTTGTTCCAGACATGTGGAGCATAAGAAGCTGAATGCAGCTTCACCGTGTCTGGTTTTGACTCTGGACTCGGATCCAGATGACATGAGGGTTTCTGGTTGGGTTCATCGATTATGAACACGGCACTCAAACAAACACTATTGCACATTATCGTTAAGGACACAGCAAACAGTGACAATCTTATCTAAAAGGCTTTAGGTTTTCCCCGCACATTTGAGAAGCATATGGACACAGGTACGTTGAATGTAAGGAATTTGAATTTGTTGCGGGCACAACACCAATCACCCTGCTCAACGTGAATTTGAGATGGAAGGTTCTAATCTGAGGCGCATTACAGTCAATAGGACAAGTGGAAAGGTGAGAGCTTTCCTCATCTTCTTGAGGAGCTGCTGGGCTTGGGCTGGCGATGGAGGCTGCTGGGCTTGGGCTGGCGATGGAGCTCTGGGCTTTGGGCTGGGGTGAGGCTGCTGGGTTGGGCTGGCATGGGAGGCTGCTGGGCATTGGGCTGGCGATGGAGGCTGCTGGGCTTGGGCTGGCGATGGAGGCTGCTGGGCTTGGGCTGGGAGTGATGATGCTCCGATGCTGGGTCCTGCGCTTTACTTGCCGTGAGTATGCGTCCCACTGTTTCTTTAAACATATTGTGGCCTAACCGCACGGATGGTGTCCGTCAGGGTGATCACCACATTCATATGATGGTTTACCTTAGACAGAATACTATATGTGTCAATGCTTAAACTGGCAACAATGGTAGCACATGTCATGAACAGAATTCAATATTTTTTGCAATCTCATATATGGTTTACTTACATCAGCTTCATAAGATTATAAAACAATTGGAATTTCTAAAGAAATATTAAACAAGAGAAGGTAACCGTATTCAATGGTTTATACAAGGGTCAGGGGGTAGTGGCAACACAAGACAAAAAAAAAGTCATGGGCACACTGGTTTAGAGATACTAAGAGACGAGGACAAACGCATTTGAGTGCCCATCTTCCACCAACAGGTGGATAATGAGCAGCAACTTAGAATATTCTTAGTTAGCATTAATGGTTGGCATTAAGATATTCATAGAGGGCAACAGTTTGTTAGATAGTTAGCTAGTAGGGGTGCAAGGTTTGAAAAAAATCACGGTTCTGTTGTACCTCGGTTCAGAGGCCACGGTTCGGTTCATTTTTTCGGTTCATTTTTCTAAAAAAAAGTTTTGGCTTTTTAATAACACAGTCATGGGGACTCGGCACTGCTCTGACTGCCCCCCCCCCCTGACTAGAAATGAATTCAGGGGGAAGGAAATGGAAGGCTGGCTGGAAGGCATATCCAACCATCCAATAAGTCTATTTAACATCTTAATGAAAAAACCCCAACCCAAAGTGCACATCAGAAGGCAAACACACACACACACACACAACACCACACAGCAACACACCACCACACACACACACACCACAACACACACAACACACACCCCCCCCCCCCCCACACAACACACACAGAACACCCCCCCCCCCACCCCCCCCCCCCCCCCCCACACCGACAGGAAAGGGAGAAAACATAAAAAAACAACAACAGCCCAACAAAAAAAAAACAAAAAAACAACAAAAAAAAAAAAAAAAAGCCCTTTATGAGGATATTTACCTCATATATTCCACCACCTTCCTGATTTTCCAAGGAGGCGCTCCATTTGGGCCCAGCCTCATTCACTGCATTTATTGAATTGTTGGCATTACGTTGAGATGGGTATTAGTACTGGGCTCTTGTCATTCATTCTCCGCTGTTGTGTCGGTGGTCGGTGGTCTGTGGCCTGTGTGACTGTGTAGAGGGGGCGTGTACTTCGAGCGCCAGACTTTTCATCTCCCAGTTGCGGTGATGAAGTGAGCGGTTCCGCTCATGGATCTCTTTAGGTTCGCGGGTCGTCCAGTGTCAGTCGTGAGCGCAGCAGAGGATGCTCGGGACAGTTGACTTTAGCCCAGGTCTGACTGTTGCGTAAAGGAGCTGCTTAAGCCGCGAACAATAGGGGGTGTTGAGACGCTTTTTTCATATGTCTTTTCTTGTGCCACAGGCTTACACAAATCGTGACAGTTTTGTCGAATATTAATTATCAGTGCCAGTTACAGTGAAGCCAACATGCTCTCATACTGGGTTTAAATGACGCTGGGCTTTCAAGCATCTCCGTTCCTCCGCTCGCAATGACCGCGCATGTGTGTGGACTGAACAACGTGCGCACAACTTTTTTTTCAGAAATTAAAAACGCGGATCACGTCTGTACCGCACCGAAGACTTGAACCGAACGGATCCACGGAACAGTGTGAACCGTTGCACCTTCTATTAGCTAGGCAGCTAACTTACAGATGCACTTCAGCGTTGCAACCATTAATAACAGCTAGGTAACCTACACATCTTAACTTAAAAACACAACATAAGACATTTTAGGCACGTACCGAGTCGAAAAAAATGCTGAGGAACACACTCTCATCGACTGGGGGGGTGAGATCAAAGTAAGGTCCCTTTTCTTCTTATTTCCAGCCAACCAAGCCACCCGGCGTCTCTTGTCAGGTCAGACACTTGCGCTCCCTGATGTTGTATCCATTTTGGTTAGCCTCAACAACTGTAACCGTTGTTCCTACGTTTTCTTTCTTATTGTGTGAGGTATGGAGCAGTTTATTTTAACACCAGCAATGACTCCAGGCATGGTAAAACGAAAATACGACGACCTCCTTTGTACCGAGTTAAACCACAACCAAGTGTTTGCCGCTGGGATCCTCCAACATTGCGGAGACGGGGAGGGGCTCTGTGCTATGACGACAACTCCTCACTCTCAATAAACTTTTTCCAAACAATGACAATCTGTCACAGCTAGCACTAAGCTTCACGATCTCGCTGCACAATTAGACCCTAATTATGTTGTTTACACGACAGTTTACGGCGAGTTGAATCTGTCTTTATCGTAGAATAACACTGGTTTTCCAGATCAGTTTTTGCGTAAGTCCAGTCCATTCGTCCTGTCGTTCTGGAAACGTCTCGGTGAAGTGTCGCAGCAATGAACAGATTAATCCAATATGAGCAAATCCTAGTGAAAAATGTCGAGCCGCATTCTTCCTCTTTGGGCCAGATAGTGGTACATATGTACACCCAAAACACATTCTCCAAGTTGAGTGATCCTAACACTTGTAAGTCGCTGACAAAAAGCAGAAAAACCTAGCTCCATTTGGCCGTCTGCGGGGACAAACCAGGACATACGCTGACTCGGGAGTCGTACCGGAGCTGACTACGGAACAGGCTGCGCGCTCTGATTTGCTGTTTCGATCTGTTAGTCACCTCCAGGGCTTTTGGTATTATTATTTAGTTATTCTTTTTTGACAACAAAAGGACCACACGAGGTGGCGCTGTTCTGCGGCGCCACGCAAGCCGCTGTTGTCTCAAGGCACCATTATTATAAACAATTTTTCACCTACAGAAGTAAGTGTCTTCAAAACTGTCGGTGCATGAGAGATCACTGAAACATTTAGCGATGGATGTCACACTATATTTCCTCGATTTTTGTCACACTTTGAGCACTGTTTGGAGTGACGACAGCAGCCACAACAATACACTCGGGAATTCCTGCTAGGATTGCAATGGAAGCCAGTGCTGTGGACTCCAGTATTTCTTCTTTGACGAGAATCTCTTCAGGATTTAATTGATTGCAGATCATGATTTGTGAAGCGTGGTCAAGTTAGAAAGAGGGGTAAACGCGGAGGGTTTAAAGCGGCGAACCAGGAAGGTGCAGGAGCAAGCAACCGCATTCCCCTGCCTTCAATTGTCATGGGCCAACGGGGTGTAGATCTCTTCGACATAAGATTGACGAGCTTAAGCGATATGTTTCGCATCTGCGGGATTACAGGCTGCATGTCTCATGGCATTTACGGAACTTGGCTCAAGGAGACGGATCCCACACTCTGCGGAATTGGAGATCAGCGGCTTTGGTGCGCTTTACGCACGGACCGGGACAGAGAGGTGACACCAAAACAACGGGAGTGGGGTCTGTCTGTATATAAACCGCAAAATGGTTCAACAACATTACAGTACGGGAGCGGGCTGTGTCTCCCGATATCGATTGTTGTCAGTGTCGCTCCGGCCCCCTATTTACCTTCCGGGGTTCCCGCAGATTTTGTAAACTGTGGGTCCGTTCCTCCCAAAGCAGACATAAGAACAGCTAGTGGACGTGGTCTTAAAACAACTGTGGAATAACCTGCACGTCTATTACGCCCGCTGCCCCAATTTTATTCTCGGAGATTTAATAATTTTAATTTGAAGAAAACTCTGACAGTTTTTACAGTACTTAACTTGCCAACACGCACTGAATAAAACGCTCGACTGTTGGCTATGGTCCATTAAGGGGCGTATTGGTCTAAAGCAGGACCTGCCTGGGCGCGTCTGACCATAACACGGTCTTACTTTTGCCTGCATACACCTCCATTTCGAAGAGAGAAGGCCTGTATAAAACAGGTGGAAAGTCTGGACTGAGACAGCTCTCAGCACTTCAAGGTTGCTTTGAGTGCACAGACTGGTCGGTGTTTTCAGGATTCCTCTCTGGACCTTGATGAACTTACCGGACGTCATTAGCAGCTATTATTTCTTTTTGTGAAGACTTGGTTAAATAGTAGTATTGAAGGAAAACATTTTATTATCGGAACGAAGAGAAAAACTGTCTGAAGGAATGATGACAAAAATAGTATTGAAGGAATGGTTAAAATGTGGTTTGTTGTGTGTTGTATTCTGTCTGTATTAACTCTTGGTATTGGAGGATCTCCCCAATCCCGTCACCCGAGAAGGGTTATTGAAAAGAGTGACCTATTTATGATAGGTCAAAAGAGGGATTGTTGTAGAATTAAAATGTTGTATTAGATATACACAGAACAGATGTGGCAATAATCACTGATTGAACTCTGTCTTTTGCTTAAGCCAAAAGACCTTGTCTTCCTATCTTGCAGTCCAGAAGGGCAGGAAATAGTTAATGATATTTAATCTGGGGGGCCAGAGTATGCAGTGACAGCAGCCTTGGGACTCCTGCCTTATCTCAAGGAAGTAATAAATCTATAGATTTGGGGAGTGTGAATGATTCTCATTTTAGGTCTGGAGATGCGGAGGACAAAGACCGTATACGGGACCAGAGCTGCCTGATACGACACGCCCCTTCTTCCTACACATTTACTTATAATGAATAGGCTTGAATGTTTTAGTCAGACAAAGGATGAGCTTTTAGGGAGAGGGTAGGCATAGATTAGGATAGGAGCTTTTGTTGAATTTCTGTAACCTTGCCTGCAAGCTGAATTCTCGCGGTATTTGTGAGTTCACAAACACTCGAGAATACATCTTGTACCGCTCCCGCTTACACTTTTCGAGTCGAACCACTGGGTGTGCGAGCCAATCACGCGCCAGTCTGGGGGTTTAGGGCGGGATATCCGGGTTTGACGAAAGCAAGAAGTGCCGGGCCGAAGCAAAACAAACATGGCTACGCAGGAGGACGGACGCAAAGTCAGTTTTAGCAGAATCTCCAATTTCTTTTTTGAAAGATGAACAGCGAGAGGCGCTTTGTACATTTCTGGACGGCAACCTTGGTAGGCGGGCACACAGCGTCACTTCGCCCAATCAGCTTCAAGTATTCTGCTGCTTACCCCTCCTTTCCCCGAAAGGATTCTCCGGGAGAAATCCCAGATTGATATCGCGGAGAACGCGTTATGTTGAACTTGGAAATCGTCGTCTTGTTTTCTGCATCAAACTTTGTCAGTCAAATCTTTTTTTGACAACACTGGGCACGCGCCGTCGGACTTGGGGGACGAATGTCCGGGCTTCGCCCGTAAGACAGATGAAAGAACCCCCCTTTAATACGACCTCAATCATTTCACTGTGTACTACAGCAGGAGCAAAGCCATTCCGTGCCTCTGGCACGGATTTATCAGTGCTTGGGCACGTGCCGTCGCGTGCAGGTCACAATCTCCGGGCTTCGCCCAGGCATTACTCGTTGGAAAAGCAATAGGCCCTTACCCCGGTTGGGGCTCGGGCCTAACAAGCCTGTACATGATATATAATGTTTCAAAGTAAAATAGAATGCTGTAAACAAAGAGCAGTATTCCTTTCCTTAATCATGACTAAAATATCTGTCTCAAGAGATTCACTGAAAGTATCCGTCATTGTTCTGACCCCCTTGTGGGTATTGTTGTGTTTTGAGTTATTGTGTTTGTCCATGCAGAGCTACCGTAGTTCAGTTTGCTGATAACAATCTTATCAACTAATCCAACTCCACAGTGTTAGTCTCTTAACTTTCTTTTGGCTCTTAAAAAATATCTGTAAGTATGTGTATAAATACAGTCCTAGCCTCAGTTAGTTCCCAAATTTAGTCATTGTAGCATGATTTAATCTGATTATTTGTTCAAATATATTCAGCGCTAATAGCGGAGCATCCCTATGGCTTTTCCCATACAAATTAGCATCGCGCTAACCTTCGTTTAGCGATCTATTTGACTTTCATGGTTTAGCCACTTTATTTTACATTTACATTATTTGTATGCCACAATAAGACTGTAATATGCCTATTGTGTTTTTCTGTATGTTAGTTTTACAGTCAATCAGTAAAAAGACACCAACTACAGCAAGATGCTTCTGGTCCTTTATTGAAGACTGTTCTCTATCTGTAAAGCTAGTTCCTTTACACTAGTAAAGGCAGAATAGTCATAATTTATTCTATACAATTAAAATATGTTCCACTTTCTGATATCAGGGAGAGAGGGTTCTTCCACACACTCACAATGATACGTGCCGTTGTAATTACCCCCATTTTCACAACTGTTTACTTTAATTTTTACTAATTACTCCAGAAATTAGTGATTTATCTCCCAGAAAACAGTGGAGGTCATTCCATTTATTC
The DNA here is from genome assembly GCA_964034765.1 of Knipowitschia caucasica. Classification (NCBI taxonomy): domain Eukaryota; kingdom Metazoa; phylum Chordata; class Actinopteri; order Gobiiformes; family Gobiidae; genus Knipowitschia; species Knipowitschia caucasica. Next base: position 43,582,442 of record OZ035828.1, on the reverse strand, counting down.
TTTAACCCTTAAAAGACGATGCCATCGCCGACGATGGTGGCGCACATGTTTTACAAATGGTCGATTTACTCGCGAGCGGTGAACGCCAGCGGCTTACTTTTTTTATCTCCGTGAAGTACACATTCCAGCCTTTCCGAAACTGCCTACTCTGCTACATACGGGGGATAAACTACGTGTGTATGAAAGTCAGTCCCCCAAACGGATCTTCAAGCAGTGCCCCGTGAGCCAGGCACAGCCGCATGTAAAGTTGTCTACACACACGGGGACTCAGACAAAGATTGTCAGAGAGTAGGATCTCTCACTCCTCTGTGTTTACTTGTTGCAGCATAGGCAGCAGCGCTCAGAGGAACCAGAGGAGTTCGCATTATTGAGAATAGACAATAATAAATACAGTAAAATGATATTATGTGTATATAATGTATTTGTATATATAAATTAGATGTTTTTTTTTTTTTTTTGGTCTTAGTTTCTTTTGTTTTACATATTTTACCGCTGTGATACAGAAGCAACCACAGCCTCATAGACAAACTGCTTGAGGAAGGGCATCAGGAGTACAGCGTTTTTGGCTTTTATAGAGGAATTTTATAAAAAGTATAATAGTTACGGATTCAAATGTTTTCCCCATTATCCCCAAGACCATAAATAACATTTCTATGCAGTGTAAACAGTTGTTTATAGCATTTCATTGTGTTTTTCAATACATTTTTGTGAAATAGATTTTCTGTTTAGATTTTTTCTTTGTCTTCATGACTCCAAATCTTTTATATACTTGATATGACAGCTCTAAAATAGAGATATTCTAAAACCCCAGATTGTACTGAAAAAAACAAAGTATACTGCTTGACTACACTCTGCATCAAAAAATGACTCTTTTATGAGCAATTATACAAAAAGAAAACCAGGCGAGGAAGGTTCCCCAAAATGACCCTAGACCTTGGAGGGTTAATGATAAAACTGAGAAAAACATCTATGTGCGTGAATACTTAATTAATCCACAAGATATTATTCTGACTGCCTACACACTTATGTAAATACAAGTACATTTCAACAGGTCCAGCCTCACACATCACCTCAGTAATTAGAGCATGGTGCCTCTCTCCTCTCGAGTACAGATGATTGTGTGGGAGAAGAAACTCTGACACTGTAAAAGTAAGTAAAGGGCTTCTCCGTCCCCTGGATATTGGAATGCATTAACCTGCGGTGCACCATCGATTGCTGAATGTGTCTATGGAGCTGCGAGATCCTGTCAAGAAGCACTCAATCATAGTTTACATGTGACGCGAACTCTGTGTGTCACACGACTGCTCAGACTCATGGATTCAAATCTGCACCGGAGCAAGTAAACATGGAAGGTGTCATCAAGTAAACAGGTTTTATTACTTTGGTGGATGTATTTTATTTAAATTATGAAGGATTTTCATGCCGAGTCATCATTAAAGGGCCCTAATCTGTCATAATAATAAAACCTGCTCTTTTCCAGGCCCTAAATCTTGTTATTGTTTTCATTTCGATGTCCCGCCCTCCACCGTTTCACCAATCAGAAAGTCTGTGATCCGGGCGCCAGAACTCACGGCGTGGAGCTAATCTCACTGGTAAAGTACCATGTGGCACAAAACTAAAAAAGGTCTCGTTATGATTCTCAAATCATTAACGACAAAACAAGGAATAAAACCAGGATTTCTATCTTTGTGAAAAAGGTGTTGGTTATAGATTTGTTGTTGACAAAACTCTTGTCTATTCAGCTGTTATGGTCCCAGCTGGATTCGTCTGCATATCTGGCAACCTGAGTCAGGGAGAGTGGGAGAGGCTGCAGTACCACTTTTGGCCACATTTTTACACACTGCTCCTTTAACCTAACTCACACCTCAAACACCTCCTCTGGCTCCTACACCGCAGACAGTATAGGGTCTCTTCAAGTCCCGTCACAAAGCAGCCCTCTCATATCTCACTGACCTTCTCCATCCTCACTGACCTTCTGCTGACTCCAACCTCCTCAGTCTCATCAGGACTAAGTGCCAAACCCTGGGGGGCCGAGCCTTCGCTGCAGCTGCCCCCACTCTCTGGAACTCACTCCCTCAACCATCAGGAACTCAACTACTTCAGAACTTCATTTCACTTTAGCTCAAAACCCACTTGTCCAAAACCGCTTCTGTTTAAAACTGTTTATTTTTTCCTTTGTGTTTTAGTTTCTTAACATATTCTTTTGTAAAACATCTCTGAGTCTAAAAAAATGAGCGCTAAATAGGTAAAATGTATTATTTTTATTATTTATTTTCTTCAAAACTGCAATAAAACATTAATGCATTATCACACAGGTCTCCACAGCAGCAGTAGAACGCTCCATTGTTTATTAATGTCAATTCAAATCTTTCGCCTGGTCATTTTTTCTTGATTGATTGGACTTCTAAAATCAATAATGACCGCTGCCCTTTGGCAACGCAATTTGTGCTTGTAATTCAGGAGTGTCAGATCACTCCGCAAGTAGTTCCGTCCACTTCGTTAACAAGCGTCTGTCTCTGCAGAGAAACTGGGGAATCACTGCTGAGGTTAAGTCCGACTTTCAACTTACCCAGAGATACAGCACCTCCTCCTCTCCAACTGCACCTTCGACGGGAACAGTTTAATATCAATAAGTAGCTAGCCTAGCTGTTACAGGAAAGTAAGTAAGGGAGTAGTCTTTATTTGTATAGCACATTTTTACAGACCAAGGTGCAGATCCAAAGTGCTTAACAATGTTCAGAGTTTGTTCCATTCTTTCCACACGGTGACGACTGAAGCCAGACCTCAAACACACTGGTCCATCAAAGCCTCCGTCCAAACACCATCCATCTATTCACTCACTACATTCAGACCTACAGTGCCTTGCGAAAGTATTCGGCCCCCTAGAACCTTTCAACATTTCGCCATATTTCAGTCTTCAAACATAAAGATATAAAATTTAAAATTTTTGTCATGAATCAACAACAAGTGGGACACAATCGTGAAGTGGAATGAAATTTGTTGGATAATTAAAACTTTAACAAATAAAAAACTGAAAAGTGGGGCGTGCAATATTATTGGGCCCCTTTACTTTCAGTGCAGCAAACTCAGTCCAGAAGTTCAGTGAGAATCTTTGAATGATCCAATGTTGTCCTAAATGACTGATGATGATAAATAGAATGCACCTGTGTGTAATCAAGTCTCCGTATAAATGCACCTGCTCTTTGATAGTCTCAGGGTTCTGTTTAAAGCACAGAGAGAACCATGAAGACAAAGGAACACACCAGGCAGGTCCGAGATACTGTTGTGGAGAAGTTTAAAGCCGGATTTGGATACAAAAAGATTTCCCAAGCTTTAAACATCTCAAGGAGCACTGTGCAAGCAATTATATTGAAATGGGAGGAGTATCAGACCACTGCAAATCTACCAAGACCCGGCCGTCCCTCCAAACTTTCATCTCAAACAAGAAGACTGATCAGAGATGCAGCCAAGAGGCCCATGATCACTCTGGATGAACTGCAGATAACTACAGCTCAGGTGGGGATGGTGTGTTCAGGGTGATGAGCTGTGTTGCTTTTACGCCAAACATATCGTTTTGCATTGTGGCCAAAAAGTTTGATTTTGGTTTCATCTGACCAGAGCACCTTCTTCCACATGTTTGGTGTGTCTCCCAGGTGGCTTGTGGCAAACTTTAAGAGACTTTTTATGGATATCTTTGAGAAATAGCCACTCTTCCATAAAGGCCAGATTTGTGCAGTGCACGACTGATTGTTGTCCTATGGACAGACTCTCCCACCTCAGCTGGGATTATTTATAGAACGCAAGTCATCCATCCATTTTCTACCCCTTAATCCATTTCTGGGTCAGGGGGTGGCAGTCAGAGATGCCACCCAAGTCACAGAGCACCAGCCCCTCACTGACCCTCTGCAGGTGGTGAGTCCACAGGAGGATGGCTATGCTCACATGTCAATGTGAGCATAGCCTTGATCTTTCAGCAGGGGCTTTGGGAAAAGTGGGGTTAAGTGTGACACAGCGACAGCAGACATCAGTGAGAGTCGGTGGAGAAGGTGTCAAGGTGGGAATTGAACCCACAATGCTCTACCAACTGAGCTACTGTCGCCCCGAGAACATAAGTCACTGTCAGAAAATAAGTAGCTTCAGGGGAGAATCAGACCAGTTTGCCCTGTCGGTTATGTAAGGGATAACGTATATTACCTTCAGGGTGGAAGCAGACCGCTTCACACTGTCGGTACTTATTTTCCAATAATGACCTGCGTAATATACGTTATCCCGCTTATTATACGGCTTTATACCAACAGAACACACAACATAAACTTCAGTCCACTTTTAGGAATGCCAAAAGGTTTATTTAATGACAGAAAATAAAATTGTTCCCAAAGGCTTTCCCGTGGCTATGCTAGCAACAGTTAGGCTAGCAACTTCCAAACTAGAACTCTCTGGAACTGCATGAAAACGGAACAAAGAATCCTGAACAACAGCGGTGAGTGACCCAAACATAAACCTAACCTAAATCCATAATTCGATCCTCTGCAAATGTGTCCGAAAATGTGCCGGTATCTACTTCCGGGTTTTTCGGAATCGCCTTTTCTCGCATTACATCAGTGTTTTTGTCATGAAAACGTAAACGGAAAATTCTGAAAACTTCCGTGCACTTGTATTAAGACTGGATATGTATAAATTACTCTCTGATTAACATTTCATTGAGTTGATTGATTGGCATTTCCGTTTATTGAGCGGCTGAACTACTTCCGGGTTTTTCACGATCGCTTTTTGACGCAGAGAAATAGTATTTTTGTCATGAAGACAAGACCAGAAAATTCTGAAAATGTCCGTGCACGTGTGTGAAGAATGTATATGTATAAGTATTCTCCGATTAACATTTAAGTGTGTTGATTGAGCGTGGCTAGCTCTGGAGTGGCCGGAACTACTTGCGGAGTTATCCATGCATTTGAAAGACAAGCAGAGAGTGCGTTGCCAAAGGGCAGCGGTCATTATTGTTTTGAGAGGTCCGTTATAGAAAATACTGACCGGTAGAACGTTTTGAAATTACATTCAAATCAATGGAGCGTTCTCCTGCTGCTGTGAGGAGCCGTATAATAAATCAAATTATTATTTTCATTTACTATTTTTTTATTGTGAAAATATAAAGTGCAGCGATACAGACAACAACAATTAGACAGACAACAGTGTGGATATTTACGTGTGTGTGTGTGTGTGTACAGTGGTGTCTGTGCAGTGGTGTGTGTGTGTGTACAGTGTATGAGTGCAAGCTTCTATGTTAACAATTTGATGCATCCTTAACTTTCCTTCTTTTTAAATCCCTCACTTTTCCTCAAATCCAAACTTTCATGCAACACACTTGTCAGGCTGTGTTGTAAGTGTACAGGTTATGGAACAGCAGATTTGTGGGTTTGTGGTTTCAGGTTCAGTCTGCTGCTCTCTGCTCTGGCCTCTGCTCCACACCGGTGTTAAAGCAGGTGACAGACTGTTGCCCGAGGCGCTGACTGTTTAACCAGCGGCCTGCGGCTTCATCGCTGTGTTTGTCCTTAAGAAGACACATCACACAGCCACACACACACTCAGGGACGGCTGGTAGTCTTGTAAATTTAGAGAAAAAGAGGACGATATGGGATCTTTGTGACCATAAATCGTAAATTAGTTATTGGTGATAATGTCTGTAGTAGTTATTGTAGCCACTCTCTTTAATAAAACCTGCATACACACCATTCAGGATCATATCTGAAAGCACAGAGGTGATTAGTGTCATTGAATTGGAGTTTTAAAGAACTAATTTCATGTCAGAAGGAGACTTAATGAGCTGTAGTTCCATTAAGTGCAGCGCAGAACGTACTGAACTCATTTATGGCCAGTGTGGTTTGATCTTTCCTATGTTCTTCTGTGTAGTCCGCCTGTTGCACTTTAAATTACTATTGTGTGGCTGAAGGGATTCTTTTCTAAACTGATAATTAGCAAATACCAACACATTAATTAATGCAGATAGTTAGATAATACTTCAACCTATAGAAATAATCCTGCCTACAAATGACATCACCCCCTGTCGCTGCAGTGTGTCATGTTTTTGTGTCTCATTATGTCTAGGAGTGTGACGATATATATCGATATTGTGATGTATCGTGATACTTTCTCATACGATTATTTTTCTTAAATTGGTATCAATACTTAATATATGGCCACATTACACATTCCATTTATCACGAAATAAAGTGTATTATTTCACTTTTTCTTTTATTTTTGCCAATATGTGCTGTATTTGAATCCAGCGCTGAGAATTAGTTAATAACTTACACTCATAACTATCTCGTGTTTATTCAGATTGCTTTACTAAAAGATTTCTATAACAGTATATTTCTGACCGATATATCGATAATCGTCATATTGTGATATAATCGTTATTGTGAGCTTTGTATCGCGTATCGTGCCGGAGGGCAGAGAGAAAGTGGAGAAAGTCCAACCTCCAGGGTGATTATAAACTCTTAAAAGAGAAGTTGTGTGAGTTTAACAGAGTACTACGTAGAACAAGAGAATTATACTTTTCTGAAACTATTGAAGGCTGCAGCAACAATCTGCGTGTTCTATTTTCAACAATCAATAGATTAACGAACCCCCCTGTTGAGTTGCCATTAGAACACTACTCCAAATCCAGGTGTAATGAGTTTGCACAGTTCTTCAGAGACAAGGTTCAGGGTATCAGAAATGCCATCACCTCCACAGCACAAGTAACAATGCAACATCCAGTGAGGCTTTGTGAGCTAGCTCAATTTGCACCTGTCAATAATGAAACTGTTAAAAAGATAATCACAGGTCTGAGTTCCTCTACCTGCAGTCTGGATGTACTACCTCCTAGATTTCTGAAGTCTGTTATGTGTAGTCTATTACCCTCATTGACAAAAATGGTAAACATGTCTTTTTTATCTGGAACATTTCCAATGGCCCTGAAAAAGGCAGTCATCAGGCCCCTCCTAAAAAAGAGCAGTTTGGATGCTGCGGTACTTGAAAATTACCGTCCCATCTCAAATCTGCCTTTCATGGGAAAAATTCTTGAAAAAGTTGCCTACCAACAACTTACTGAATTTTTAATATCTAATGACTCATTTGACATGTTCCAGTCTGGCTTTGGACCACACCACAGTACTGAGACCGCTCTAGTCAAGGTAACAAATGATATTCGGCTTAACACTGATGCAGGAAAAGTCTCTGTTTTAGTCATGTTAGATCTGAGTGCCGCTTTCGACACTGTTGACCATGAGATTCTCATGCAGAGACTGGAGGACTGGGTTGGTGTTGCTGGTACCGCCCTAAGCTGGTTTAGGTCCTATCTAGAAGAAAGGAAGTATTGTGTGGAGATTGGAGACTATGTCTCAGATAATATGGCCCTGACCTGCGGAGTGCCACAGGGGTCGATTCTGGGACCTCTCCTGTTCAATATTTACATGCTGCCATTAGGTCAGTTAATTCAAAGTATAAAGTGTCCTACCACAATTACGCTGATGACACTCAGATCTATGTCTCACTGACTGCAGGAGAGCATGGACCGGTGGACTCACTCCTTCACTGTATCCAACAGATCAGTGAGTGGATGCAATACAATTTTCTCCAGCTAAATGCAGACAAACCCGAAATAATTGTCTTTGGTCCCGAGAAACAAAGAGAGACCGTCATTTATCACCTTCAGTCTCTCTCCCTAAGGCCTTTAAATAAGGTCAGAAATCTGGGAGTAATAATGGACTCTGAATTAAACTTCAATAGCCACATTGGATCGGTAACATCAGCAGCTTTTTACCATCTGAAAAATATTGCCAAAATTAAAAATATTGTGTCCAAAGCAGACTTGGAGATTCTTATCCATTCTTTTGTTTCCAGTAGGCTAGATTACTGCAATGGCCTGCTCACAGGTATCTCGAAACATGCAGTAAAACAGCTGCAGTATATTCAAAATGCTGCAGCCCGAGTCCTGACTAGAACCAGGAAGTACGACCACATTAGTCCGGTCCTCAGGTCTCTGCACTGGCTTCCCGTGGCCCAGAGGATAGACTTTAAAGCAGCTCTCCTGGTGTACAAGTCTCTCCATGGCCTTGCACCAAAGTACATCCATGATATGCTAGTCCCATATGAACCAGCCCGGACTCTGAGGAGCGCAGGGACGGGACTCCTGTTAGTGCCCAGAGTCAGGACTAGACGGGGAGGCTGCTTTTCAGATTTATGCAGCTAAAGTCTGGAACAGTCTTCCTGAGGATGTAGTAGTAGTAGTAGTAGTAAGTAATCTTTATTTATATACCGCCTTTTCACTGCACATCGGAGTCTCAAAGCGGTTTACAATTGTTATTTTTGGGAGTGGGGCCAGTACAGGAGGCACATGCCAGAACTATTGTACATATTTTTAGTGGTAGGGGAAACCGGAGTACCCGGAGGAAACCTACGCAGACACGGGGAGAACATGCAAACTCCACTCAGAAAGGCCCTGGTCCAACCGGGATTTGAACCCAGGACCTTCTTGCTGAGAGGCAAGAGTGCTATCCACTCAGCCACCGTGCCGCCCTGTTGTGAGCCAGGATGTGAGACTGGCTGCATCTCTGTCGATGTTCAAATCCATGTTAAAGACTTTTCTTTTTTCCTGTGCATACAACTAAAGAATTTTATCTTTTTAACACACCTTGTTATTTATTGTTGTAACTTTTTGTGTTTTTAACTATTTTATTGTTTTTAATTACTTGTGTGATTCTTATGTTTTTAAATTACTTATGTGATTTTAATTGTATTTTAATGGTGATGATTTGTGCATTGTGTGGTGTGGACTGTGAGGCGCTTTGTGTTGCCCTGTGCAGGAAAAGCGCCCTATAAATAAAGATTGATTGATTGATATCGTATCGTATCGTGAGGTTCCCTGAGGTTCCCTGAGGTTCCCCTAATTATGTCCGGATTCAGAATGTGACTGAAATGAAAATGTGTATTAGTTATTTATTTGAACTAACTATTTTAGATGTTTAAGCAGAAATGATGTCTTTGATGTAAATGGATAAGGTTATAAAATAGATATTGCCTGGTCTAATAAGGTTTAGACCAGGCATGTCCAAACTCGGGCCAGGGGGACAATTGCGGACCTCAGTGTCATTCTCTGTGGCCCTCTGCCTCGCTAATGTAGCATATATGAGTAACGTTATGCCAGGGATAGGACAGTATAGGAAAGAATGGGTTTGTTGGACTAGATCAGAAGACTAGATACGGCTCTCTGGGAGGTGTGAGGCAAGTAATATTACACTCAAGAGACAGACTGGTTACCGGCGGGTGCCATGTATTTACAGTGAAAAACAAACAACATTTAGTGCAAATATATATACAGTTCTGCAGATCAACAACACAACAATACAGCAGCAGTACTTTTAAAAATGTCCAGAATGGTTCCCAACCATGGGTCACAGGTCGTGACAATCACACACACACACAAAACCATGTAGTGGGGTGCCACAACCATGTGGGCTTAAATGTTCATTGTTATGGAGTGTCCTTGCATTGATAATCCAACGGTTATTGCAACAGGTGTGTGTGAGTGTGGGAGTGGACGGACTGCAACAGCCTCCTACCCTGACCGCAGGAGGATGTTGGTTGACAGGTTCTGGGTCTAGCTCGCCATCGGATTCAGGGTGGTGTCTTACCCAGACACAAAAATGGCCTGCATTAAAACAACAGGACTATGTTTTAAACAAAATCATTCAGTAGCTAGCTCATAATTTAGCACAGTGTACACATGATCAAAACACATTAAATGGCATTAGGAAATAAGTTTCCTCTTCATTAGGCAATGTATAAATACATAGACAGTCTCAAAGTGCATAGCATTCAATGTAGACAGTAACAACTACAACATTATATGACACTCAAAATACTCAATAGGATATAAATCAGATTATCCCATTCATGAAACATCATGGTCATAACAATACACTAGTGCATCAAAATGACAATGCTACATCTGGTGGCTACAACAGATGCTAAGTAGTAAACAACAGCTTCAAACTCACCAATTCCCCCTTATAATGAATTCCCAACGGTTGTTACGAATGTGAAGCGATGGTGGGGCTCCTACAAAAGCAATACATGAATATCTGGCATGGATGCCTACATATAAGCAAGAATTAGCATTTGAAGTTTCGCTGAAGTTTACCTGTGCAGCTGTCCGGTTGCGTCTCCCTCCCGTGTGTGACAGGGAGAAGCGCAAGCGGCTTGTATCACGCGCTACGGCCAATGTGATTGGCTGAGGCAGTTCTCGCGATAGTGAACAGGAGCGCAGAGAATTAAATATATAAAAAGTTTTATTTTTACACAGAACCCATTTTTAATGTGGGTTACACTAACCCAAAGTCGTCTCTGAGATCATAAACACAAGTTCACTGTGTCATCCATCCAACTTCAGCTCAGCCAATATAGACCTTGTTCTAAACCCCAGTGCGTCGTTGACTATATTTGGACAAACTGTACAGACGTGGTTTTTGATTGAGTCACTTTCGTTAATGATGCTACTAAAGGTGGTGAGATGATAAACATGTGTCATTCAGCCAACTTCAGCTCTGCTATAGATCATTTTAAAACTCAGAACAGCCCGATGCCAGTCAAGACAGTTTTTCAGTCCGTGAGGTCGGTCCCTGGACTAGTCTGGTGAACTAAAGTGGACGTCTTACTAAAAAGTTTGGACACCCTTGGCCTTAGAGAGTTCTTTTAATAAGAAAAAAGTGTAAAGGAGGTTGTACTGCTTAAGTTCCTGACACGTTTTCATGACTTCTGCTGTTGCTACTGGTTGTTTCCAGTCCGACAAATTGGGCCGATCCCGTCTGACCACGCCCTCCTGTGGTCTCTGGAGAAGTGAGTCCCAGGTGTGAGCCAATATGAAGGCCCCCTCATCTCTGTTGATGGTCCGTGTGCTCCGCTTCCTGATTTCAATCACCTCTTGACCTGTCGCACCACCTCTGACGGAGGCGGACGTTTACCTCCAAAACATGTGGTTATTAAGCACAACAAGCTTGAGGCTTAGAGGTACTTTTTATAAGACAATATAGTAAGAAGTATATGTTTTAGCCATGTATTTTATCAGTTTAGTAATTGTGAAATATTAGACCTATGCAGTTAAAATGTTGCAGTTTCACAGAAGAACCACTCCACAAGTGCCGGGTAAGTGCTCCTTCTCTCTCCTCTGCTCTGTTCTCCACTCACTGCTGTAAACGACAGCATCCTTCCAAAAAGTGCATTTATGACTGTAACCATAGCTACAGTGTGTGCAAAAGCGAAGAAATAAGTTCTAGTTCACAATGTTAATGTAAAGACAGTAAATAATGTAACGCTGTGTGAATATACATAACTAATGTCTATTTTAAGTAAGTCATTTTTGTTGTTGTTTATTTGTTGTTTTTATGAATACATTTTTAACGGAACGCCCAAATAAGGATGTCATGGCCTGGGACGCTTTGGATAGGTTTTTAAGTTTCTACATGAAGACACCTTTAAACCACTTAAAACTAATGTGCCATCACTTTGGACTTCTATGGGGCTTTTTCAAAATGGCCCCTACCGCAAGAAAATGTGAAAAAATGCCATCCATTCATTAATTTTTTACCCCAGAGACCAGAGATGCCACCCAGTACAAATAGCACTGGCCCCTCGCTGATCCTTCTGCAGGTGGTGAAAAAAACCGCATTTGCGCTTTTTCACATTTAGCAGCACTAGCCCCCCAGCATGCGTTAGCTGCACTAGCCCCTTTCATTTCCACAGCGGCTGAACTAGACTGGTCCAAAACAACCAACACCATCTGGTTCTTTTGGGCCATCCTGTAAAGACGTTTTTTGAGAGGAAAGAGGACGGCATACAAAAGCATTGGATAATTCTCTATCTGGACACACACCCCCCCCCCCCCCCCCCACTGGCCCGGGGTGGTATTGCAAGTACAGTATGTCAGCGCACTTGCTTATGGACGCTTTAGAGCCAGGACCTTTAAACACACTGCTTTCTTTCAACATGAGGGAATCAAATCAAACCAGCCCAAGAGATCAAGAAGAGAATTGTGAAGATCCTTAATTCTGGATCATCCTTTCCAAAAGATAATTGTGGTATTGAGCCAATAAAAAAACATTATTGTTGAAGAGAAATCATTTACACAATGTACAGTATGTAAACTTCCTCAAATATTCTACCTGTAGATTAAGAGAATGTGCCCAGTGTTGATGTTTTTAGTCAAGAATAAACACATACTGTAAATGAAAATTCTGGCTGTGGGGGTGTACCCGGAAAGAGAATTACCCAATGCTTTTGTATGGCGTCTTCTTTCTTCTCAAAAACAACTTTACAGGATGTTCCAAAAGAGGCTCTTAGTTCCAGATGCTTTTTTGGACCAGTCTAGTTTAGCCGCTGTGGACTTTTGAATGCACTCGTCAAATGAATGGGGCTAGTGCAGCTAACGAATGCGCAAATGCAGTTTTTTTTCACGTTATCCTGTAAAGGCAAGAGTGGAGTCACATTGAGAGAGGCGTGACTACATCTTTTAATATGTACAGTCTATGAGTCTGACGCCAGTTTTCTTCTCTGTTCTTAAAGTAGACACACAGTTATCAAACTGAAGATGCGATAGAGATGATGCAGAGACCAACCTCGGCCTTTTCAAAGCACTTATTTGTAATTTGCATTTGGACAGTGCATTATGGAAAGAGTTCTCCAGTAACATACGGCCACATCTGAACATCTGAAAGCATTGGGCCTAAACATCTACTTCACATTTCTCCATTATGTGAAGTACGTTTCTCCCGCTGGTCCCTCATCTTGGTTAATGGTGGCTGAGTGGCTCCGGGGTCGCTTGTATAATGACCTGTAATGTAGAAAACGTCACCTACTGGGTCATTTTGCCCCTCTCTCCATTCTAATGTACATTTAGAGCTTGGTCCAAATGTGTTGTTCTGCCAAATGTGCTGAAAAAAAAATGGAAATAAAAATCGCAGGGGACATGTGGGAGGAGTGAAGCACACTGTTTTCTTGGCTCTTTACATTAATTAATATTTTGGACACTTCCGGCAAGAGAAATACTGTAAAACTTGAATAGGGTAAAACTTAATTCAGTAACATAAAAAAAACACATCAATTTAAATGCAATATTTAATCATTAATGTGTATTTCATGTTCTATAGTTATTCTCTGACACCTAGCCATAAATCTATTATACATATCTTATACATCTATCTATTTTACAAATTGTATGTGATTTTTGTGTGTACCTACTGTAATTAATAAAAAATCTGGTCTTACCAAACCATTTTACTCATTTAATTTCATACTAAGGTCTGGATTTGATTGAAACGATTGGAGTTTATGTACGTTATGCCTCGTGTACATCGGACTGGAAACTGATTATATCCGTCGCATATGAGTTGCTGCCCCGCACACATCGATAATCTGGTGAAAACGGGCAACTCCTGTATCAGGCCAGTCTGGGGAATAACAGCAACTGGCCTCAACTACAGTGTGTTTTCTGACATAAACTGTAGAGGGCGCAATACACGCAATGCACACATGTTGTTGGAGCACATCGGTGATATCTCCGGATCTGAGGACAACTAGTTGCCGAAAAGTAGAACACGGGCAACTGACTGAATCCGGAGATCGACTGTTTATCTCCAGTTGTAAGAGCGCTCACATCGACCGATTTCAACTGATCATCTCCATCATCTACTCTCAGTCGCCAAAAGCCGCCTTGAAACTAGTTGTCTCCAGTTACTCTGTCCATGTACGCTAGGCTCAGAGGCGTCCCGTGCCAACAGGCAATGCAGGCAGCTGCCTGGGGCCCCCAAACCGGTAGGGGGCCCCCGAGGACCGACTGATTTGACACAAGCGGTCGACTTGTACAGGCTACAGCAGCTACCTGTAGTGACTTTTCGTCTGATGCTAAACTTGCCACGTTCTTCTTTAACAATATAAAACATTTGTGGGGTGGTTCTGGTGGTCTAGTGGTTAAAGTGCAGCACTTATAATCCAGTGACTGGGATTAAAATCTGACCACATCAGTATTTTGGATTAGACTACAGTGCCTTGCGAAAGTATTCGGCCCCCTTGAACCTTTCAACATTTTACCACATTTCAGGCTTCAAACATAAAGATATCAAATTTTAATTTTTTGTCATGAATCAACAACAAGTGGGACACAATCGTGAAGTGGAATCAAATTTATTGGATAATTTAAACTTAAAAAAAAAAAAAAAAACAACTGAAAAGTGGGGCGTTCAATATTATTCGGCCCCTTTCTTTCAGTGCAGCAAACTCAGTCCAGAAGTTCAGTGAGGATCTTTCAATGATCCAATGTTGTCCTAAATGACTGATGATGATAAATAGAATGTACCTGTGTGTAATCAAGTCTCCGTATAAATGCACCTGCTCTTTGATAGTCTCAGGGTTCTGAGCTACTGTCGCCCCGACAGTTCATCCAGAGTGATCATGGGCCTCTTCTTCTCCTTGTTTGAGATGAAAATTTGGAGGGACGGCCGGGTCTTGGTAGATTTGCAGTGGTCTGATACTCCTTCCATTTCAATATAATTGCTTGCACAGTGCTCCTTGAGATGTTTAAAGCTTGGGAAATCTTTTTGTATCCAAATCCGGCTTTAAACTTCTCCACAACAGTATCTCGGACCTGCCTGGTGTGTTCCTTTGTCTTCATGGTTCTCTCTGTGCTTTAAACAGAACCCTGAGACTATCAAAGAGCAGGTGCATTTATACGGAGACTTGATTACACACAGGTGCATTCTGTTTATCATCATCAGTCATTTAGGACAACATTGGATCATTCAAAGATTCTCACTGAACTTCTGGACTGAGTTTGCTGCACTGAAAGTAAAGGGGCCCAATAATATTGCACGCCCCACTTTTCAGTTTTTTTTTATTTATTTTTTTAAGTTTAAATTATCCAATACATTTTGTTCCACTTCACGATTGTGTCCCACTTGTTGTTGATTCATGACAAAAAATTAAAATTTTATATCTTTATGTTTGAAGACTGAAATGTGGCGAAATGTTGAAAGGTTCGAGGGGGCCGAATACTTTCGCAAGGCACTGTATATATTAGTAAGTAAGTAAGTAAGTTTTTATTTATATACCGCCTTTTCACTGCAGATCTGAGTCTCAAAGCGGATTACAATTGTTAATTTTGGGCATTAGTCTCTCACTCCACACAGAGATGGGAGCGGAGTCGCCAGTACAGGAGGCGCATGCTAGAACTATTGGACATATTTTTAGTGGTAGGGGAAACCGGAGTACCCGGAGGAAACCTACGCAGACACGGGGAGAACATGCAAACTCCACTCAGAAAGGCCCTGGTCCGACCGGGATTAGAACCCAGGACCTTCTTGCTGAGAGGCGAGAGTGCTATCCACTCAGCCACCGTGCCGCCCGGTGGCACCCGTGCCGCCCGGTGGCATATTATAGACAGATTGCTCAAGGCTCAAGGCTCAACGGTAGAAAGTAAAAACAAGACGTTTTTTGCAGATTAAAGCTAAGAGCCTAATCATTAATTTAGACTTTATAAACACTGAGGGCCAAATGAAAGAATAGATTTTGTAGTACTAATACACATTGATAGGTAGTTTTTGTGATTAATTATAACATAATGAGTGTCGTGAACAAGCGTATAAAAAGACATGCTAAATTATTTCTCATTGCTTTGTGTCACGATAAGGACTGAAGTATTCACAATGTTCTGTTAGACTGAACCAGGCAGGCTCCAGGCAGGCCCCAGGCAGGCCCCAGGCCTGTCCATTTATTGTTAAAAATAAGATATTATCTACATTTAATTTATATTAATGTAAACAAGTAATAGATATTGCATTTTACCTTATTTATAAATATATATTTATACCTACTGTAATATAAACCTTTTTATGTGGTCAGTATCGGGGCCCCCAAGGACTTTGTTGCCTGCGGCCCCGGGGTACCCTTGGAACGCCTCTGGCTAGGCTTAATGCGCCGAGTGAGCCCCCGCTCTCTGATTGGTCAGAGGGGATTCAACCGAGGAAACTGCAGCCACTAGGATCAGACCTACATTGTACTTGGAACAATTGTAAAGTGCTTTTGGTGACCTTGGTCTGTAAAAATGCGCTATATGAATAAAGTTTACTTACTTAAGGCAAGGCAAGGCAAGTTTAATTGTATAGCACAATTCATACACAAAGCAACTCAAAGTGCTGAACAAAACAAAGTATTAAAATCATAAATAATCGGAGAACATTAAAAAGAAAGATAAAAGTATAAAATCCCTCAGTTGTAGCACAGCTAAACAGAACTGTCTTTAACTTGGTTTTAAACATTGTCAGAGAGGAGGCCTGTCTCACATCTTCAGGAAGATTGTTCCAGATTTTAGCAGCATGAATCTGAAAAGCAGCCTCCCCATGTTTAGTTCTAACTCTGGGCACTAACAGGAGTCCAGTCCCTGTGCTCCTCAGAGTCCCAGCAGGAGACCAGTCCCTGTGCTCCTCAGAGTCCCAGCAGGAGACCAGTCCCTGTGCTCCTCAGAGTCCCAGCAGGAGTCCAGTCCCTGTGCTCCTCAGAGTCCCAGCAGGAGACCAGTCCCTGTGCTCCTCAGAGTCCCAGCAGGAGACCAGTCCCTGTGCTCCTCAGAGTCCCAGCAGGAGTCCAGTCCCTGTGCTCCTCAGAGTCCCAGCAGGAGTCCAGTCCCTGTGCTCCTCAGAGTCCCAGCAGGAGACCAGTCCCTGTGCTCCTCAGAGTCCCAGCAGGAGTCCAGTCCCTGTGCTCCTCAGAGTCCCAGCAGGAGTCCAGTCCCTGTGCTCCTCAGAGTCCCAGCAGGAGGCCAGTCCCTGTGCTCCTCAGAGTTACTTACATGTAGGAAATGATCAGAGTTTCATTCATACACATAAAATTGTGAATCAAACATATTGTGAATACATTGAAATTATTGAATTGAAACTAATGAAATAAAACTAAATTAAAGAAAATATGTTCCATTTCTCCAAAGTTGTGTGTCTGTCTTTGTGTGTGTTGCCATCCTCATGTGCACATGGTGGAGGAGAGCAGTGTGTGTGTTGCAGTGTGTGTGTTGCTCGTGGTGGAGGAGAGCAGTGTGTGTGTTGCAGTGTGTGTGTTGCTTGTGGTGGAGGAGAGCAGTGTGTGTGTTGCTTGTGGTGGAGGAGAGCAGTGTGTGTGTTGCTTGTGGTGGAGGAGAGCAGTGTGTGTGTTGCTCAGCAGTGTGTGTGTTGCTCGCGGTGGAGGAGAGCAGGGTGTGTGTTGCTCGCGGTGAAGGAGAGCAGTGTGTGTGTTGCAGTGTGTGTGTTGCAGTGTGTGTGTTGCTTGTGGTGAAGGAGAGCAGTGTGTGTGTTGCAGTGTGTGTGTTGCTTGTGGTGGAGGAGAGCAGTGTGTGTGTTGCTCGCGGTGAAGGAGAGCAGTGTGTGTGTTGCAGTGTGTGTGTTGCTTGTGGTGAAGGAGAGCAGTGTGTGTGTTGCTCAGCAGTGTGTGTGTTGCTCGCGGTGAAGGAGAGCAGTGTGTGTGTTGCAGTGTGTGTGTTGCTTGTGGTGGAGGAGAGCAGTGTGTGTGTTGCTCAGCAGTGTGTGTGTTGCTCGTGGTGGGAGGAGAGCAGTGTGTGTGGTGCAGTGTGTGTGTTGCTCGCGGTGGAGGAGAGCAGTGTGTGTGTTGCTCAGCAGTGTGTGTGTTGCTCAGCAGTGTGTGTGTTGCTCAGCAGTGTGTGTGTTGCTTGTGGTGGAGGAGAGCAGTGTGTGTGTTGCTCAGCAGTGTGTGTGTTGCTCGCGGTGAAGGAGAGCAATGTGTGTGTTGCAGTGTGTGTGTTGCTTGTGGTGGAGGAGAGCAGTGTGTGTGTTGCTCAGCAGTGTGTGTGTTGCTCGTGGTGGAGGAGAGCAGTGTGTGTGTTGCAGTGTGTGTGTTGCTCGCGGTGGAGGAGAGCAGTGTGTGTGTGTTGCTCAGCAGTGTGTGTGTTGCTCGCGGTGAAGGAGAGCAATGTGTGTGTTGCAGTGTGTGTGTTGCTTGTGGTGGAGGAGAGCAGTGTGTGTGTTGCTCAGCAGTGTGTGTGTTGCTCGCGGTGGAGGAGAGCAGTGTGTGTGTTGCTCAGCAGTGTGTGTGTTGCTCAGCAGTGTGTGTGTTGCTCAGCAGTGTGTGTGTTGCTCAGCAGTGTGTGTGTTGCTCGCGGTGGAGGAGAGCAGGGATTAGGACAGGTTTGAAAGTGTTACTAATGACTTTCTGCCTCTTAAGCTCACGCCACACTCCAGTGTATCCATGAATATCATTAGACCTCAGGCTCAGACCGATCTCATGTGTGCGTTCTGGACCTCGACCGGGTCTGCTCCAGGTTTATGTTACTTTGGATACTTTGGTTATTTTCTGTCATTAGCCCAGAGATCATCAGCATCATGCACTGTACTGGTGTAGAATCTGCTGTAGTTATTCTAACAACACTTTTTAAACCATCAGACCAAGAATAATGCTGTTAGAGACTTGGATTACAAATGGTGGTACAAAAAGTGGAAATCCATTTAAACTAGGGCTGGGACTTGAACGCGTTAAATAAGATTAATCAACGCCACAAAAATTAGCGCGTTAAAAAATGTACGCTTTTTAATCATATGTGTTTTTGCACCGCGGAACCTTCCTCACTGGATGAGTTTCAGACGGACCGATTATACTGGTGCACCAACTCGAGCTCCGTGCATGGCTCCGTGACTTTTTTTGTTCATAAGTATATTTTTACAAGCACAGACCAACTTTAGTGGTGTCTAAATCCCAGTGATTCTAAAGGAGGAGGAGCAGCCGATGGTAAACTAAAAATCCACGTGAAAAAAATACTTTAAATTACTTCTCACTGTTCTCAGGTCAAATATTTATATGCTTTTTTAAATTTTTTGGGGCCCACACTCTTTTTACTGTACATTAATGAATTTTGTTTCTAAATGCATGAAGTGTGAACTCTTCGCAGATGATACAAATATCATTATGTCTGGGGAGAATTTGGAGCAACTTTTGGAAGAATTAACTAATGAATTACAAACAATTAAAAACGGGTTCCATGCAAATAAATTATCATTAAATCTAAAAAAAACTAAAGTAATGTTCTTTGGTAGGAGAAAATTGGATAAAACTGTGAACATATTTATTGATGATGTTCAAATTGAAAGGGTTCAGCAAAATTTGTTCTTGGGGGTGATGCTGGACGAAAAGATTTCCTGGAAACCCCATATTAGTTATTTACGTTCAAAAGTTGCCAAGTGTGTTGGTGTGATTAAGAAATCTAGCTACAGTGCCTTACGAAAGTATTCGGCCCCCTTAAACCTTTCAACATTTTGCCACATTTCAGTCTTCAAACATAAAAATATAACATTTTAATTTTTTGTCATGAATCAACAACAAGTGGGACACAATCGTGAAGTGGAACGAAATGTATTGGATAATTTAAACTTTTTTAACAAATAAAAAACTGAAAAGTGGGGCGTGCAATATTATTCGGCCCCTTTACTTTCAGTGCAGCAAACTCAGTCCAGAAGTTCAGTGAGGATCTTTGAATGATCCAATGTTGTCCTAAATGACTGATGATGATAAATAGAATGCTCCTGTGTGTAATCAAGTCTCCGTATAAATGCACCTGCTCTTTGATAGTCTCAGGGTTCTGTTTAAAGCACAGAGAGAACCATGAAGACAAAGGAACACACCAGGCAGGTCCGAGATACTGTTGTGGAGAAGTTTAAAGCCGGATTTGGATACAAAAAGATTTCCCAAGCTTTAAACATCTCAAGGAGCACTGTGCAAGCAATTATATTGAAATGGAAGGAGTATCAGACCACTGCAAATCTACCAAGACCCGGCCGTCCCTCCAAACTTTCATCTCAAACAAGGAGAAGACTGATCAGAGATGCAGACAAGAGGCCCATGATCACTCTGGATGAACTGCAGATAACTACAGCTGAGGTGGGAGAGTCTGTCCATAGGACAACAATCAGTCGTGCACTGCACAAATCTGGCCTTTATGGAAGAGTGGCAAGAAGAAAGCCATTTCTCAAAGATATCCATAAAAAGTCTCGTTTAAAGTTTGCCACAAGCCACCTGGGAGACACACCAAACATGTGGAAGAAGGTGCTCTGGTCAGATGAAACCAAAATCGAACTTTTTGGCCACAATGCAAAACGATATGTTTGGCGTAAAAGCAACACAGCTCATCACCCTGAACACACCATCCCCACTGTCAAACATGGGGGTGGCAGCATCATGCTTTGGGCCTGCTTTTCTTCAGCAGGGACAGGGAAGATGGCTAAAATTGATGGGAAGATGGATGGAGCCAAATACAGGACCATTCTGGAAGAAAACCTGTTGGAGACCTGAGACTGGGACGGAGATTTATCTTCCAACAGGACAATGATTCAAAACATAAAGCCAAATCTACAATGGAATGGTTCACAAATAGACGTATCCAGGTGTTAGAATGGCCAAGTCAAAGTCCAGACCTGAATCCAATCGAGAATCTGTGGAAAGAGCTGAAGACTGCTGTTCACAAACGCTCTCCATCCAACCTCACTGAGCTCCAGCTGTTTTGCAAGGAAGAATGGGCAAGAATTCCAGTCTCTCGATGTGCAAAACTGATAGAGACATACCCCAAGAGACTTGCAGCTGTAATTGCAGCAAAAGGTGGCGCTACAAAGTATTAGCGCAAGGGGCCGAATAATATTGCATGGCCCACTTTTCAGTTTTTTATTTGTTAAAAAAGTTAAAATTATCCAATAAATTTTGTTCCACTTCACGTTTGTGTCCCACTTGTTGTTGATTCTTGACAAAAAAAATCGAATTTTTATATCTTTGTTTGAAGCCTGAAATGTGGCGACATGTTGAAAGGTTCAAGGGGGGGGGCGAATACTTTCGCAAGGCACTGTATGTTCTAAATATAAAAGCCCTGCAAATATTGTATCACTCACTTGTAATGTCACATTTGAATTATTGTCTTGAAGTTTGGGGAAACTGATATAAAACAAACCTATTGCCTTTGATTACACTCCAGAGCACTTAGGATTGTTCATAAAGTCCCTTACAATGAACACAAACCAGCTTTTTCTTAAGAACAGTGATTTAAAATTAGAGGACTTGGTCAATTATAAAACTGTACAAGTTATGTTCAAGGCATCAAAACACTCTCTTCCAGCAAATATCCAAAAAATGTTTTTTGTGATAGAGACACTCAGCTCCGAGAGAGTTTGAGAAGAGTCCACAGATTACATCAGCCACGAGTCAGAACAACGCTTAAGTCTGTGTGTGTTTCTGTGAGAGGAGTGAGTTTGTGGAATGGACTCACTGAGGACCTGAAAAACTGTTTGAATTTGACACAGTTCAAACAATTTTTTAAAAGTTTTATGATGGAAAAGTACCTGGAGGAGAGAACATGATAACTTTATGTAATTGTGATAGTAGGAGAGGGGTGTGGGGTCGGAGAGTGTTGGGCCTGTGTGTGTGTGTTGTGTTGTGTTGAATGTTCAATGTCTTGTGTTGTAATCATTCGTGAAAATGACTTGTCTGCAAGTAGAGTGTGTGGGGGGGGTGGTTTTATATAAGCTTCTATCATCCCCCTTTCAAACCACGCAGACTTTGTATTTCTGTTTTCCTGTATGTAAAAACCTGCAGGTTGGAAATAAAAATAAAAAAAGAACAATAATATAAAATGTGATTAATTAATTACAAAGCTTCTAATTAATTAGGTTCATAATTTTAATCGAGTCTCGGCCCTAATTTAAACATTGATCGAATCATTTTTAAATAACCTTTTCGCTGTAACATCAGTCTTGAAGTTCTTAAATGAACACATCCAGCTGTTTTAAAATTCATGTATTCCTCGATTTGTTCTCATTAGTTACACTTGGAGGAGTTTTCAGCCCAACTTATGGCAATAACCGATCAAATTGATAAAATAGATACAGAAATGTGTGATGTTGTGAGCTTCTTCAGGTGGAACGATTGTCCTTTGGTGGTTTTGATTTGATGATGAGTGCGTTTGCGCCGCGCTCACATGTAGGCCGTTTCATTAAAGGAGGGGAAGCCAGAATGCCGATGTAATTGAAAAGCAAATTGAATTATTGTAATTGTTGAGTCGTGTTGCCCCATGGGTGTTCTCCGCCCCTCCCTTTGAAGCCCGCAGAACAAACTGGCGAGAATGTCTCAGTCGGAAATGGCTCTCGAGTGCAAACACACATAAATAATGCTTATTCCTTTGCTTCAGCGACATGCGTTTATGAAACCTCACAGGCATTCAAAATTAAAGCGTTTTAATTATTCATTTGATGCAGTGCGCTTCAGTTCGTTCACTGAGGTTATTGAGGAAAAAAACGCCTGAAATGAAAGGATTTTGATTGGCAGATTGACTGTAATTAAATTGTGTGCACGTTACTTGAACATGTATTCAGGCGACTGTAGGGTTCAGATTGTTGTCCGGAGCTGCACCGCGACTCTGAGGGAAGAAAGGCAAGGCAAGTTTATCTGTATGGCACAATTCATATGTGGAAAATGAATCCCACTGAGACGGGATCGTGACGCACCAGAGCTCCGGGAAGTTCATTCAGTTCAGGTTTCAGTTTTTTCAGTTTTTTCAGACAGAACAAAGTCAGGACATGGTTTATATAGTCATTCGTTACGTCACAGATACGTCACACACAGAAAGACAAACGTGTCGCATCCAGGACATATCAGAGTCATAACATGGATACACAATGGGACCCTGTGACTGTGAGGGGTAGATATTTTGTCTTGCGTTTGTCCACCTGCGTATAGGCCATAGCTAAATATTCATAGCTACATACACAGGGCAACTCAAAGTCCTGAACAAGACAAAATAACGTTAAAATCATGAATAATCACAGTACATTAAAAAGAAAGATACAAATATAAAATCCCTCAGTTGTCATCAGGTCATCGTCTGCCCCTTTATTAGTCTCCAATATGGTTAGACATTGATTAATACCTTCTTAAAAAACCTTTTTGCTGTAATATCAATCTTGAAGTTATTTTAATCCATGAACACATCCAGCTGTTTTAACACTCATGCATTCCTCGATTTGTTCTCATTAGTTCCACTTGGACGATTTTTCAGCCCAACTTATGGCAATAACCGATCAAATTGATAAAATAGATAAAGAAATGTGTGATGTTGTGAGGTGTTGTGAGGTTTATCAGGTGGAATGATTGTCCTTTGGTCTCATGGCACCAGTCCCTCTGATCCTCTGCAGGGGGTAGGTCCTCGGGAAGATGGCTGCTCCGTCATTAAGACATTGGCCTTGATCTTTCAGCGGGGGGTTCAGGCAAAGTGGGGTTAAGTGTCTTGCCCAGGGACGACAGCAGACATCAGTAGGAGCAGATGACATGGGTCGTGGTCGGATCGAACCCACAACTGTTAGGTCCAAAGACCAGTGCTCTACCAACTGAGCTACTGTCGCCCCTCAGTTGTATGCACAGATAAACAGAACTGTTTTTAACCTGGTTTTAAACATTGTCAGAGAGGAGACCTGTCTCACATCTTCAGGAAGATTCCAGATTTTAGCATGAATCTGAAATGCAGCTCCCCAAAGAACTTCATTTAAAATAACCAGAAAAAACTGTCTTGAGATGAGATTCTGAGGGTTTCTGCCACAGTTGTATATCTGTGTGTGATTTGTGGTGTCAGGACCCAACACTGTGTAACTCATGTGGGCCGGGCCGGGCCAGCTCCAGGCAGTAAAGCTGCACTGAACATCAGGCCTGTAAATTCTGTCACATAAAAGCCATTTATCGCAGATGAGACGCTTCATCATCAGAGCACAGAGCAGAGAGCAGAGCTTTTCTCAACACACTACGATAACAAGAGATTCAATTGTTCGAGCAAAGCCACAACAAAAACAAAGCCATACAATATATTCACGTACAGATAAAGTATAATGTGAATATTCTAGAACAAGATTCAAGAATGTAACTTTACTTTACTAGTTACTTTACCTGTTATTATTATTACTGCATTATTATTTATCCATCTGATACTTCAGTCATTCATCAGTCACTTTACCTGTTGTTACTGATGTTTATTCTGCTCATATTCTCTGCTGCTAAAGAACAACATACACATCTGTAAATACTCCTGAACCAAGTGCAATTACAGCTCCAGAGTTTATTTTATTCTATTTTACCGTCTTATTATCTTATTTTAATGATATTGTCTATTATCTTAAATAATAGACTCTGATGTGTGTGCCTGTATTTTCTTCTTTCTCTGCTGCAACGATGACACCAACATTTCTCCTGTGAGACAAATAAAGGAATATCTTTTTTTTTATCTTATTTGCCATTTTGCAGTAAAACCACATTGGAAAAACTGTGCAAGACTAGTCCAGTGTGCACCGGACACAGAAGACAGCACCCACAGAGCACTTGCCACGGCGTCACTTATAATATATATTTAAAAATACATATCTCATTTCCAACCTCAGTATTATACTAAGAAAGCTATGGAAATACTTTTGTCGAAACGTGTCGGCTCAAGATTAATTAAATAACACAACGTTCAGAGCGCCTCCTTTTCCAATTTTTTTCATTGTAAGTTTCTCGGGTTGGATGAGCCCTGTACGTGTTTTTCACTATTTTTGATCCAGTGCAGCACTCCTGCAATCCCCTCACTCAAAAACATGAATGCTTCACTCTCACACAAGTCAAGAACGTCAGAGAATCAAATAAAAACACATCTGTAAAACTAAAAATAGAACATTTAATTTCCACGGAACAAAGAGCAGGTCAGACTCTCACTTTGTGTCAAGAAGTCTTTGAAACGCAACTGTCGGTGATCCGGGGTTTTTTTTTTTTTTAAGAACAGAGCACAGCGTCCCAAAGTCCACAGGTGGATTTGGTCTGAACTCGGCTTTAAAAGCAAAAGGATAAATGTAAGACCATGGTACTGGTGCTCCGTATGTGGTTCTAACATTGACATTTATTGATTAGAATGCTTTCATTACTTACAATAGGTCCAGGAGAATAACATTTACAGTATATATTTATGTATTTATTGTTCATTTGGTTGGGACAGTACATATTAATGAACACATCCCTCCAGATTATAGCTTTGTCCCACATTCGCACACAAAAACACTCATTCCCCCTGAACGAATGCACATGTTTTTAGTGGTAGGGGAAACCGGAGCACTCAGAGGAAACCGACACAGACACGGGGAGAACATGCAAACTCTACTCAGAAAGGCCCTGTTCCGTCCAGGATTCAAACCCGGGACCTTCCTGCTGAGACTGCAATGCAATCCGTCAGAATCGGACCAAACAGACAAGTCTCAACAACACAGTGGAGGACTGTGGGGGGGACTGCGATCACACAGCAGCAGTGTAGTTTCACAGGATCAGTGGACTGCTTCAAACAAACTTTACACGAAACTCTTACTCTTAAAACCCACATATCACAACGCGGAACCATCAACATCTCGCCTAAAATTGTATTAAAAGTGACATTTGTGTCTAAATTCGTTCGTATTTAACTTTTAAAGCAATTCGCGGACTACATGTCCGCCATCTTGGATTGCTTCGGCCGCCGTGAGACGCCCAGCGCAGGTTTGCATTACATCATAAACAGCTGAGCCAGATAATCTCGACGGGCAGACCAACTCAACAGAACACCGGTGCAAAAAGGAGGTGGGTATTTTAATAAGTTTTAGGTTTTTAGACCTTGTACTCATGCTGTGTGTTTTTAATATTTTAGCATGAGTAAAAGGACGGAGCCATGATTTTAGTCTCTGTTTTAGCCCATGTTTAGCCCTGTTTTTAACTCAAGTGTGTTGGCCTCTAAGCACTCATGTAGCCATTCTTTGGGTGTCCGCTTTCTGACTCTCAGCATCAAACACGACACGTAGCTGTAGATCCATTTCCAACGTTTTATCGTCAAAATCAAATAGTCTGCGGTGCATTCGGTCAAAAACCCTCTGTATCCCAATTTCCCATCACTACTTTGTCCCGCCCTCTCTTGCTCTAAACAAAGAATATTTAAGACTTCTATATTTAACATTATCATAAGAAACAAATGGATTTTATTTCAGGATATTTTTAAATAAGAATTTTAGAACTAATTTCAGACTTTTTAGCTATTTCAATATAAACTAAATTATGGCCCTAACACCAAGGTTTTAACTTAGGTTTTTAGTACTTTTATTAGTTTATGTGGATTTTATAATAACTCGTCATTGTACTTACTTTAAATTCAGTGGTCCTTTTTAAACCGGGTCAAGAACTGTTTTTTCCACATCTGACGCTACAATAATCAGATAATCAACAGAGCATTGTTAAAAATCAGACTAAAAACAAGAGCAGAGAACCACAGATGTATATGTTTCTGAAGAGGACCTCGTCACATGGGTAAAAGTCATTAAAAATGGCCATGCAATGTGCTTTGTGTAAACCTTTATTAAAAGTAAAGTTGCTCTTTTGACAGTGGGGGAAAAAGTTAGAATGATCTCACAACGTCTTCAGAAATTCAATCAAGATTAGTGTAAGCCTCCTATAAGCTTGGGTAATTAGTGCTCTTCCATGCAAGGAGGGCTTACTATTTTGCTAAATAAGGAGTGCCGTGCAAGCTTCAAGTAATTGCCTGACTCCATAAATCTCACTTTCTCCTGCAGGCTTATATATCCATCAGAAATGCAGCAGTGATATTGTGGAAAGTAGCTTGAAGTGGTGGTTTCTGGTTACACAGGAGACATTATGGCACAGCAATTATAAGATGGTTCACAGATATAGGAGGAAAAACCGGAACATGTCGCCTCCACGAAGACTCTATGGTTGTGTTTTTGTTTGTCGCACTTGCGTAAACAATGCATAATAATGAGGGTGAAATGTGTTTGTTATTGTCTCACATAATTACCTCAAAACCTTGCAGCTGTTATTGAAGAATGTGAGTTGATTCTTGTTGACTGGCTGTAAACTCACCTACAGATTGGCAAACACATGAGCAGCTAATAACCCAGCCATGGTTTTAGTCATTATGGAACTTTTAAATGCGACAATGAAGCTGTTTTAATTTGATCATCATCAATACATAGGTTTGGGAACATTCTGGACGTCATGCTGTGTTAATCATAGACTGTAAAGACATGAGGTAATTATGTGAGACAATAACAAACACATTTCACCCTCATTATTATGCATTGTTTACGCAAGTGCGACAAACAAAAACACAACCATAGAGTCTTCGTGGAGGCGACATGTTCCGGTTTTTCCTCCTATATCTGTGAACCATCTTATAATTGCTGTGCCATAATGTCTCCTGTGATAGCACTCTCGCCTCCCAGCAAGAAGGTCCTGGGTTCGAATCCCGGCTGGACCAGGGCCTTTCTGAGTGGAGTTTGCATGTTCTCCCCGTGTCTGCGTAGGTTTCCTCCGGGTACTCCGGTTTCCCCTACCACTAAAAATATGTACAATAGTTCTGGCATGTGTCTCCTGTACTGGCCCCGCTCCCATTTCTGAGTGGAGTGAGAGACAAGTGCCCAAAAAATAACAATTGTAAACCGCTTTGTGACTCTGGTCTGTGAAAGGCGGTATATAAATAAAGCTTACTTACATGGTGAGGCCTATCTCCGCTGTTGAAACTAATATGCCACCACTTTAGCCTTCTGTAGATTTTTCAAAATGGCCACGAGGCAAGAAAATTTGAAAAACCCCATTATTTGACGAGTGCATTCAAAAGTCCACAGCGGCAAAACTAGACTGGTCCAAAAAAAAATACTCCCCTCAACATTAACAGCATCTGGAACGAAGCTTTGGACCAAGAGCCACTTTCGGACCATCCTGTGAGGACATTTTCGAGAGGAAAGAAGACACCATTCAAAAGCATTGAATACTTCTTGTTCTGGGTACACCCCCACAGGCCCGGGGTGGTATTGCAAGTATGTCAGCGCACATGCTCATAGCCGGGAGCCGCCCACACTGGTTTTACCTTCAACACATGTACCATTTCACCCAAACTATTTATTACACACACTGGTAATACACTGGATATAACATCAATACTTTAATACTTCTAATTTTGATTTATTTTATATATTTTAGGTAGTCACAATTGTTATTCCTGGATAGCGATGGTTTCATGGGACAAAGCCGGAGTGGCCATTTTTTAAAAAACAACGTCATGTTTAATCTTCTCTTTCAAACAGCATGATGAAGGTTCCGCATCAATGGACTGTTCTGAAACGGGACCTTGGCGTCCAGATGGCTGTAGTTTGATGGCGCTCACAGGACGACTCCAGGGACTCACTGGGGCCTAAAAAAGTTTGACCCCCCCGATCACAGCACAACAGATTAGGGGATTTTTGTCCATTTTGTGAGGATTCTAAGATCCACTTAAATTCTTGTTGCTCACTTTCTCCGAGGAGATTTGTCTGACCTTGGCCATTTTCTGTCTTAATGAACATCACTGGTATTCATCCATGGCATATGGCTTAGGCATTGATCAAGAGTGGATTCCCTTGCTTTGCTAAGATCTGTGCATTCCAACAAGGGCTGTCCAAGGCGGTGGAACATCAGGGAGATGGACTTTGAAGTGAAGCATTACAGCTTACAGACAGCAGCAGGATCCATAGTTTTCCCACATGTCCATCACTAACCTTTCATCCTCACAAGCACATGAGCCTCCGAGCCCCGGGAGAAGGACTTTCACAAACTGTAAGCTTTGCACTTTCCTGACTTTCTACTTCACATGATACTACTCATTTAGGTAACTCAGGCTAACATATTAAGCTGGTTTGTTGTGTTATGTTGTAGCAGGTACTACTGATTTTCTTTCCATGAATGGGAGAGATATGTGATTATTAAAATAAAAGGTCTTGAATAATTCTTCAGTACAAAAATTTGTTTTTATTTTTGTTGAGGGAACATAACATGTTGTAAAGCTGGTAACCAACATGTGCACGTGGATACTTTGGAGATCTGTGTCAACTTGAACAGAGGGAGGGATTCTGCTCTAAACCCTCTTTATTTGATACACACCGTTCTGAAGCCGAGGCTTAAGACTGAAAACACATCGTGTCCATGGTCTTAGTGCAATTAAGCACAATGCTTAGGGTTGGCTTTCCCTACTCTGTTTTCTGCAAACAGATATATATAAATATGAAGAGGGATATGAGATTTCCACTTTTCACAGATGGAAAGTGTCTTGGATTGTGCTTAAGTCTCTATCAATCCATACATCCATCTACAATATCTATCTGTCGTTGTCTTCCATGTGTGATTGTAATGTTACCTGCAGTGTGTAAACGATAAAGCTTGGAGTTTCAAAGCTCAGAAAGTTAAAACAATGTTTCCAAGGACATTTTTCCCCAAATGAACCAATAATAATAATTTAACATGATCACATAAACTGCTCCACAGCACATTTAACAACACGCCATTCCCTTCATCATCTGCTGTCTCATAAAAGTGTAATTTACTCTTGCATACGTGTGAGTGCAGCCCAACAGAGACAGTGATGTGATTGGCCGTTCATCTCGTTATCATAAACTGTATTATTTATACCAGATAAAGAAACCAGGGACATGCAATCCAAGACAAACCAGAGGATGTTCATGGATTTCTGTCCAGCTGTTGATAAAATATACGCAGTGCGCATCTTAACCAAATGACAATGAAATCCAGATAATACATTTTGCCAAAGTAATGATTCTTATCACCACTCACCAGCGCTTGGTGCTGGTTCTATTCTGGTCCTATTGTGTCTGCTCCGTCGGTGGGCGACGCTCTTTCTGCTCATAGATAAATGCGGCTCGCAGATATAGCTTTCCGCCAACTCGCATCAGAAAATTGAATCTAAATAAGAAACAGATTTGGCCTGGCAATGATACGCAGGAAGGGGCTGGTCCAGGTGGAATCCGAGATGGGAATGTTAATTAAAAAGTAGACTTGTGACTTCCACAATCTGGGAGAACATATGATTCCGACTCTGAGCTAGTGTTTCTGCAGAGAAGTGCTAAGTGTTAATGACTAGTCTTCCATCTGTGATTCAAACACACAAACTGGAGCTGTGTGTCTTTTAACAATGAAGGAAAGACCAGATAATGACATCATGGCCTTGGACTACGTCTGAGCAACTTGGGGCACAACTAGATAATTGGCTGAAGCTGATTAGATAATGTATAATGTGTAATCCACAGTAAATGAGTGAACGCTCAACAAGTGAAGAGCCAATACTGAAAATAAAACACCAAAAGTCAGATTACAATTGGTGAAAAACAATGGCCCTCAATTACCACAACTGCAGTGAAACAACATGTCCCCATGGTTCTCTTCATCAGCCCGAGGGAGTCTGTACACATGCAGAAGCAGATGATAATATTTACAATGTCGGGAAACTAGCTTCATTTTAATGGAACAACTCACAATAGTAATATTTATAGTACATTCAATTTCAGACACTAATCGACTGAAGTCTACTGTCTGCGAATACTTTTAGAGGGAAAATGGCCGAAACATGTTATTGGTGAAAACAAAGGGTTCATCTCCTTTACAAATGTGACAACAGCTTATTTATTTATTTTTTTATTTTTTTATTTATTTTTTTATTTAAAGGGACAATGCATATTAATGAACATGTAAATGTAAATATGCCAGAATTAGCCAATGGCTACTTTCCATCTGTAGTCCCTGGCAGATCAAGAAAATACAAAGACTAATATACGACATTTAAAAGACAAAAGATCATCACACAAATCATCCACACAATTAAACTGGAGACATAAAACAAAGATACTGGTCAGTGGTTACATGTCTGATTCCCCTTCAGCCAACCTTTAAGTTTAGTTTTAAATACTATGAATGTAGTACAGTCTCGAATTTCTGCTGGGATGCTGTTCCATGTCCCTTTCACTGACAGCACCTGTTGACTAAACGCTGTGCGTCTATAAGGAACCACACAGTCACTTCTGGTGGTGGCTCTGGTCACTCTACCACTTGTACTGGATATTAACTTAATGAATTCATTCAAGGATGGTGGAGAGAGTCCATGCAAAATCTTATAAACTGAACAAGCCATTTTAAATGTTCTAACATTTTCAAAGTTTAGAATATTATATTTTTCAAGTATTAAGCAATGATGAAATGAATATGGTTTTTTATCAAATATTTTTAAAGCTTTTTTATATAGAGACTCAATTGGTTTTAAAGTAGTCAGACTCGTCAGTGACCAGTTAGTAATGCAATATTCAATATGTGAAAAGATCATACAATGAAGAAACATTTTAGCTGCATTTTCTGGCAGTAATGTTCGGATTTGTCTAAAATTACGAAGATTAAAATTTACAATTTTACACATATATGCTTAACATGATTTTTAAAAGATAACGTTGAGTCTAAGATAACACCAAGATATTTAAACTTGTCCACATCTGTAGCTCCTCACCTTTTATAAATACATTTGAGCTTATTCTTGCTGTTGGGCGTTTGGAGAAAAACATACACACAGTTTTCTTTGAATTCAGTAAAAGACACGACTTACTGAGCCACTCATCAATGCAACACATTGCTGAAGTCAATTTTTCGGAGACTTCGGCATTAGATTTTGCATTGGTAAAAATGACTGCATCATCTGCATAAAGCTGGGTATGGAAATGTGGACAAATATTTGGTAAGTCATTAATATATAATGAAAACAGTATGGGTCCAAGTATGGAACCCTGTGGAACTCCAACCTGACAGTTTAGAAACGTAGATTTGATACCACTGACTGTCACACAATGAGTTCGAGTTGACAGGTATGACTTCATCCAAGTTACGGCTTGTTCTGAGAAATTAAACTTTGTTAGTCTAGATAATAAAATTTGGTGGTCAACTGTATCAAATGCTCGCTTTAAATCAAGAAAAACAGCTCCAACAACAGGACAATAATCTAAACCATGTTTCACTTTTTCTAAAAACAGATTTATCGCACTTTCTGTTGAGTATTTGGCACGAAAACCAAACTGCATGGGATGCAGAGGCGTATGACCCTTGTCTAAATGAGTTGTCAATTGTTTAGCAACCCATTTTTCAATAATTTTTGAAGCTCACTACATTTACAACTTTTTAGCATTATTCATCAACAATACTTTCTTAAAATCAACTTGTTCCATTGAATGAGGCTGAAGGTGATATTATGTCATAAACGTAACTCATTTAGCTCTGTTGAGTGTGTCACGCATCCACATTGACTTTTAAATCCAGATATGAGCCTGGACTGCTGACCACTCAGGAGCCTTTAGACGCCAACCTTGGCTTTAGTCGTGGAGTAGTGTGACGACAGGTCGGCGGTCAGCAGTAACTCGGTGAACACATTCAGCTCCACATTCCTGCTGTAAATCCTGTTCAGACCACCTCTAATCAGCCTCTTCTGCATTAAGGCACTAACATAAGCCACATTTCACATTCACATGTTCTGGTCAATGACATCAGTAGTGTTGTCCACAAACAGCTTTACATGTTTTCTCTGCGCTCAGAGCTGTGTCTACAGAGTCCAGTGAAACCAACAGTAACTGACCAATCATGGGCCTTCCATCCCTGAATTTGGAAACACTCTGGATGACGTGGGCACTCAGGTTTGTCCAATCCTTTTTATGGTCGACAAGGCATGTACTAAAGAAGGCGATAGTATCAGGATGAGATAAAACACTAATTTAAGCATTTCAGTGCACACTAATAATTATGGTTTTAGAAATGTCCAAAGTGGAATGTTAATGATGCAGGGGCCGCTGGTGGTGAGACCGAGGAGGAATCCTGTGGGAGTTCCTTCAAATCCACTGTGGCCTATGAAGCTTGGTGTTGGAGGAAAAGACGACAGGTTTTATTATCTGCAAGCCCAGTCCTTTACTTAATTTCACTTATAGGTCCAGTAATGCAGAGGCATCATTTAACCCCATTACCGCGAGCCCTGCACATTTCAAAAGCATGCAGTCCATCTCTCACAGTCATTAGGTCTAATTAAAGAAGCTCTGCTAATGTGCCAAATGATAAGCATACATAAGCCAAGCACAGTTTGAGGCGAAGGCCAAGAAACCAATTTGTTTCACACAGTCATGAGTTATAAAGCTTTGAAAACACTTATTATTTTCACCACTGTAATTATAGCTTTGTTGCCATCTACCAAAACAAACCAAACATTATTATTTTTTACCAGGAAGCAGCTCTCAATGGTTATGGCCTTTTTGGGTTGTTAGTGTTGGGAACGCCAGGCCAAAACAGCTCACCAAGGTTTTTAAGCAGCCATTAAGTAGATAATGATATAGGAAATGTGATTCTATGCATAAACATGACCTCAAAGACATGGTGGCTGAGTGGTTAGCACTCTCGCTTCTGAACAAGAAGGTCCTGGGTTAAAATAATGGTCAGAATAGGGTCTTTCTGTGTGGAGTTTGGTTGTTTTGAGTGGAGCTTGATTTTTTCCCTGCGTCTACGTAGTTTTCCTCCGTATGCTCTGGTTTGCCCTAACACTAAAAACATCCATCCATCCATTTTCTTCCCATTAATCCATTTCTGGGTTGGGGGGGTGGCAGTCAGAGCTGCACCCAGTCCACACAGCACCAGCCCCTCACTGATCCTCCTGCAGGTGCTGAGTCCACAGGAGCTGAGATCTTTCAGCAGAGGCTTCAGGCAAAGTGGGGTTAAGTGTCTTGCCCAAGGACACAACGACAGCAGTCATCAGTGGGAGTCGTGAAGTAGGTCTTATGGAGGGCTTGAACCCACGACCTTCAGGCTCAAAGGCCAATGCTCTACCAACTGAGCCCCTGTCAGACTCCAGCTCCTGCAGTCCTCCAGAGTATAAACATCTGGAGATGGGTTTCCTAAAGAAAAGTGTATGTTACGTTGACTGCTAAAATGTGATGTGTGGATCAGTGTGGGCGGGTCCCGGCTCCAAAAGGTCCATAAGCATGAACGCTGACATGCTGCAATGCCACTCCTTGGTGGTGGGGGTGTACCCG
This sequence comes from Knipowitschia caucasica, assembly GCA_964034765.1. Lineage (NCBI taxonomy): Eukaryota > Metazoa > Chordata > Actinopteri > Gobiiformes > Gobiidae > Knipowitschia > Knipowitschia caucasica. The sequence continues at coordinate 43,548,462 of OZ035828.1, read as the reverse complement.
GAAAGAGAATTACCCAATGCTTTTGTATGGCGTCTTCTTTCATCTGGAAAAACTTCTTTACAGGATGGTCCAAAAGTGGCTCTTGGTCCAACGCTATGTTCCAGATGCTGTCGATGCTGAGGGGAGTTTTTTTTTTTGGACCAGTCTAGTTTAGTCGCTGTGGACTTTTGAATGCACTCGTCAAATTAATGGGGCTAATTTTTCTACCTGCGGCCATTTTGAAAAAGCCACAGAAGGCAAAAGTAGTGGTACATTAGTTTCAAAGACGAACATAGGCGTGACTAAGTCTGTTAATATTTACAGTCTATGGTGTGGATCATCTTTATTGACATAAACAAACATAAAGTCAGACGCAAACACACACACACACAAAACAAAAACATGGTGATAACACTGCAGTAAATCACTACAACAGCAATATACTTATACGCTTGCCTGACATCGCTGTATCCTGGGTGTACCACAGATAAAAGAATAAAAACACAATTGAAGAACCGTGAGACAAAAAAACAATTATTAATGTTATTAAAATTTTGCCCATGTGCAAAAGAGTAACCAATTTTCTGATAAAAGCCGTGTCCATCAATCAACACTGATGTCACAGCGCTATTTCTCATTTCATTGCATATTTAATAGACATTTCCTGCTTTTGTGTAATGATCTGATGAGATTTGAGATTATCTGCTGTGATTCTCTGAGCCTGGGGCATTAAGCAACAGCCAGCCATCTTCCTCTCCTCAAAGCCTGCTCGGCGGCGACATCTACAGCTGATTACAACAGGCCAAATGCACAATTAAAATTATAAACTTCTCACTGTAACACAGACCGATGCTAACCCTAACCAACCCTAAGCCACAAGATATCAGGTGGTACATGTGTTTTGTCGATTAAACACATCCTCACACCCATCCGCTGATTTTGTTGCCGAAAGTCCATGGAGTTTTAATCTATGACATGAATATGGTGAAAATCCTCAGACCTCTCCGTGTACACTTCCTGGTGTCTGCACTCCTCCTCAGACACCGGTCGCAGGGGAACAGCCTGGACATAAGAGCCTGACCTTGTGCTCTGGGTACTGCTGGGTTGCCAGATCTGAGCTGTGGCCTGTAGAGTAGTAAGAAGGCCAGGTTTCTGAAAGAACAGACACGTGGGTTTTCCCCCGGTGCATACAAGCCCATGTCCTGTACAGTCCTTTTTCTGTCACATCCAGATGTCAGTAACGAAGGCAGTAGATTTAAATCGGGCGTGTGGATGCACCGTTTCTCTCTTGGTTTGTTCAGTACTTTGAGTTGCCTCGTGCATGAACTGTGCGATACAAATAAACTGTCCTTTCCTTTGCCTTTAGGTCTGAAATGATTTCCAGTCGAGCTTTTACGATGAATAAACTCCAACCCAAAGTGGTCTTGCATTTGGCTGTTCTGCAACAAGATTTGGGGCTAGATTATTTACACATTTAAAATTTCAAGGAGTACTTTGTTTATGCTGATGTATTAATAAAATCAAAGTTAACATATTAACAAAATCTATAGCTACAATTTATATGCTTAGCCTGGAACCATACAGTTATGCGATAAGAAATGAGTCAAGATTATTGCAAATAAGGTTGTATTAAAAGTTTGCTATGAAAAGTTTGTGTGTGTGTTTAACATTTTATGATAATTATGTATTAATAATTATTGAAGACTAGTTTGAGGTCGTTCACAATGCAACATTTTCATTCAGTTTACCATTACAAAAACACATTATCCCTTGTACCCTCTGAATTTTTATCCGGGTATAAAACTCTTTACTGTTGGGAAAGGATAAAAATAGGTGTAGTGTCGAGCTCTCACCTTACAATGCATTTCTTCTGGAGGGAGAGTATAGGACTACATACAGTACTAACCTGCTATCTCCTGCAGGCCTAACAGGAAGTAAACATGAGTACTTTTACTTTCCTACCTCAGTAAATGCTGCTTACCGTGTTAAGCAAATTTCTCACAACTCATTTGACATCTTCCAGTCAGGTTTTAGGCCCCACCACCGCTCGGAGACAAATATTCGGCTGAACCCTGCGCAGGCAACGACTTAATCCTGTTTGTGTTGCTTTTGGGGCCGAAAGTGGCTCAGTTGGTAGAGCATAGGCCTCAGAGCCTGAAGATTGTGGGTTCAAGACCACCACGAGACCTACTTCACTACTCCCACAGATGACTGTCCTTGGGCAAAACACTTAACCCCACTTTGCCTGAATCCCCCACTGAAAGATCAAGGTTCCTGGACTCAGCTCCTGCAGGAGGATCAGTGAGGGGCTGGTGCTCTGTGAACTGGGTGCAGCTCTGACTTGCTTTTGAGACTGTCGAAAATGAGATCCTTGTAAGGCAAGGCAAGGCAAGTTTATTTATATAGCACAATTCATACACAAGGCAATTCAAAGTGCTGAACAGAACAAGAAAGCATTAAAATCATAAATAATCACAGTACATTAAAAAAAGATAAAAATATAAAATCCCTCAGTTGTATGCACAGCTAAACAGAACTGTTTTCAACCTTGTCTTAAACATTGTCAGAGAGGAGGCCTGTCTCACATCTTCAGGAAGACTGTTCCAGATTTTAGCAGCATGAATCTGAAAAGCAGCCTCCCCATGTTTAGTTCTGACTCTGGGCACTAACAGGAGTCCAGTCCCTGTGCTCCTCAGAGTCCGGGCTGGTTCATATGGGACTAACATGTCACTAATATAGTTTGGTGCGAGGCCATGGAGAGATTTGTACACAAGCAGAGCTGTTTTAAAGTCTATTCTCTGAGCCACAGGAAGCCAGTGCAGGGACCTGAGGACCGGACTAATGTGGTCGTACTTCCTGGTTCTAGTCAGGACTCGAGCTGCTGCATTTTGAATGTACTGCAGCTGTTTTACAGCCTGTTTGGACAGACCTGTGAGCAGGCCATTGCAGTAGTCTAACCTACTGGAGACAAATGCATGGATAAGAATCTCCAAGTCTGCTTTAGACACTATGTTTTTGATCCTGGCAATGTTTTTTAGATGGTAAAAAGCTGCTGATGTTACTGATTTGATGTGGCTATTAAAATTTAAGTCTGAGTCCAGTATTACCCCTAGATTTCTGACCTTGTTTGAAGGTTTTAGGGAGAGAGACTGTAGGTGACAGATGACGCTCTCTCTTTGTTTCTGGGGACCAAAGACAATCATTTCAGTTTTGTCTGCGTTTAGCTGAAGGAAGTTGTTTTGCATCCACTCACTGATCTGTTGGATACAGTGAAGGAGTGAGTCCACTGGTCCATGTTCTCCTGCAGTCAGTGAGACATAGATCTGAGTGTCGTCTGCATAGTTGTGATAGGACACTTTGTTTCTGCGTATTAACTGACCTAACGGCAGCATGTAGAGATTGAAAAGAAGAGGTCCCAGGATCGACCCCTGTGGTACTCCACAGGTCAGGGCCATATGATCTGAGACACAATCTCCAATCTCCACAAAGTACTTCCTGTCTTCAAGGTAAGACCTAAACCAACTTAGGGCGGTGCCAGCGACTCCAACCCAGTCCTCTAATCTCTGTAAGAGGATCTCATGGTCGACGGTGTCAAAGGCAGCACTCAGATCTAACAAGATTAAGATTGAGACTTTGCCTGCGTCAGTGTTCAGCCGGATATCGTTTGTAACCTTGACAAGAGCAGTCTCAGTGCTGTGGTGGGGTCTAAAGCCGGACTGAAACATATCAAATGAGTTGTTAATTATTAGAAATCTAGTAAGCTGTAGGTAGACAACTTTTTCAAGGACTTTCCCCATAAATGGCAGATGTAAAGAGACTAGAGCACTGGGTGAGCTACTGGTGCAATTTAGAAGACAGAAAAATACCTGCGGGGCGCCACAGGGGTCAATCTTGAGACCTTTTCAGCTCAATCGCCACATTCAGCAGTTGGGCCAGTTAACAACAAAACACATGACCTATCACAGCTACATTCACTTGGTGGCAGAGAGGAGGCAACCAGAGCCTATCATACCTCCATCACACACCACACTCATTTTTTTTGGAAGATGGGAGAACTGGAGGACAACACTTAGTTGGAAGTTCTGACTAATCTGAGAGGTCACTTGAAGGTAATACTGACTGGAACCGTGTGCTGGATCAGATTAGCGCTCCATGGCAGTGACAGATTACTGATGGAGAACTCAAAGCAAACCATTTTCACGTGGCAAAGTATCCATCCATCCATCCATCCATTTTCTACCCTTTAATCCATTTCTGGGTCAGGGGGTGGCAGTCAGAGATGCCACCCAAGTCTCATAGCACCAGCCCCTCACTGACCCTCTGCAGGTGGTGAGTCCACAGGAGGACGGCTGCTCTCTGAGTGTGAGCATAACCTTGATCTTTCAGTGGGGGCTTTTGGGCAAAGTGGGGTTAAGTGTCTTGCCCAAGGACACAACGACAGCAGTCATTAGTGGGAGTCGGTGGAGAAGGTGCAGAGGTGGGAATTGAACCCACAACTTTCTGGCCTTAAGGCCAATGCTCTACCAACTGAGCTACTGTCGCCCCATGGCAAAGTATCATTTTTCTTAATTACTTCATATTAGCTCTTTCAGGCTTATTAGCCCTGTCCACACTGATTATTCAGGCAAAATTAGTTTTTGGCCCTGCAACCATAACTATTCCAGAATTTTCTCGTGCTTGGGCTCTTTTTCTACACAATTTCTTTCACTTTATAGCAAAACAAAGATGGAGGGATGAGCAATAGAGTATGGGTTTAACACAAAATTGTGTTACGAAAACAGCTGTAAATTAAAGCCTTCAAATGGCCCCACACTTACTTCACAATGGACCGTAAAATAGCAGTAATGAAGATATTCTGCTTTTGGATAATTCCCAACAGACGACATCACTTCCACAAAAGGCTTTATTGGCCCGGATCATAACTTTACTCTGGAGAAGTAATGTTTCTGCAATGTTCATCAGAAGTTTAAGGACTTACCACCTGTTCTCCAGATCAAGTGCTTCTTCTGTTCTACACATTATGGCTTCATGTCAGATCATGTTGTAAATGGACAGCAATTTGAGTAATGCAAGATACTGTAAATCGATTAAGAGACTCCCACTAATGTCTGCTGTCGTTGTGTCCTTGGGCAAGACACTTAGCCCCACTTTGCCTGAAGCTCCCGCTGAAAGAGCAAGGCTTCTGTGGACTCAGCCCCTGTTGCTAGCCTAACTGTTACGGGATAATGTATAGTAGGCGCCGGTCCGCTTTGCCCTGTTGGTACTTATTTTCCAATAATGACCTGCCTACTATACATTATCCCTTACATGTATTAAGACAGACAATTTACAGAAACATGATCCCATCCTTCAATGCTACCAAGACCTGAGTACCAAAACATGGCACATGCAAATTCTACTCTGAAAGGGTTGCCAGGGATTCACACTGCCAAAACCCGAACAAGATGTACATAATTATATCTGTTTATAGACACATGAGCTCAGAGGCCCATTGGTCACCTGTAAAAAAAAAGAACAAAACGATTGTTATCTCACCTTGGATTTACAAAACCCAGAGCTTTGTCCACATTGTTTTCCTCATAAAAAGCAGTTGTGTTTGTTCTGTTTCTCCCAGAATCTACCGCACATGCTTAGTTTTATCTTACTGGAGACAGGAAACAGAAAGGCCACATGGAGATACATCTCTTTGTACTGTCACAACATGGCAGTCAAACTTTACACCCTCATTTGTGCCGGGTTTTGTTTCACACTGTCATTATACATTGTTTAATATGTTCTATATTTGCCCGTCATCCATGCACAGGTATCGCTGGCATCATTAGCAAGCGCAGAGCAGCTCGCCGTGTGGATATAGGCAACCAGACGATGACAACACCTCATCATCAACTCTTCCAGTTCCTGCGAAAGCTCGTCAAAACACAGCCCCAAGGCCACGCGTCAGATCCACTCCACCAGGGCTATTTTTCCACGTCTCGCTGTGTGGCAACTCCCTGCAGCTGTTTAAGACTTTTCTCTTTCTCACCAATGAGCATGTTTTCAGCTGCACACATGTTTTAAAAGGTTTGTGTTGGAGAAGCTGCCGGCGCATGAGCCTCGTGGCTGCATAACGACCACAATCTCATATAAACCTGTTTTCTCTGTTTATTGATAGATACAGTTACAGAAGTACAGACAGTTAGTTTAGTCCTTATTAGAATGGACAATGTAGAGAAACATTAAAGTGGACATATCGTGTTTTCAAATAATTGATTTTTTCATCTTAATCATTAATTTGTGGCCTATATAAAGCGTAACTGCAATGCCTGGGTCTGAGTCTCATTATTTGTAGCTCCACGGGCCTTTCTTCTACACCTGTTCTGAGGTGCGTCTGAGAGCAACCTGTTTTGGTGCTGTCTCTTTAAATGCAAATGAGGCGCTTTTGACCGCTTTTGACCAAATGAGACGCCCCCATCCAGGTGACACAGGTTCAACTCCACCCCGAGCAGCCATTTTCGTAGCACAGATACAATTATCTCATAGAAACCTGTTTTCTCTGTTTATTGATAGATACAGTTACAGAAGTACAGACAGTTAGTTTAGTCCTTATTAGAATGGACAATGTAGAGAAACATTAAGCTCAAAGACACATGTTCTGCACCAGATTTGAGCTAAACCGCTAGTTTCCAGTTTACAGTAGATTCAGTCAATTTCAATCTTGATCATGGTTATACAGTATCTGTGATTTAATTTCACATTCTGTTTTAAGATAAGATCTAACTGAGCGACAGTGGCTCAGTTGTAGAGCATTGGCCTTTGAGCCCAAAGATTGTGGATTCGAGCCCCCCATGAGAGTGACTCCCACTGATGTCTGTTGTTGTTGTGTCCTTGGGCAAGACACTTCACCCACTTTGCCTAAAAGGAGCGCGGAAGTGATGTTCGCTGCTTGACTTGGTGTGTATGTGCATTTGTGTGTATACAATATGTGTATATATGTATGTGAATGCATCAAACTGAAATGTACCCATTGTGGCACGAAAATAGAACCCTCTTCTTCTTACTCGTCCCACATTGGGGAAATTTCAGTGTTGCAGCGCACATACAGGACAGTAGTTAGAGCACACAGGGAACACACAAAATATACATAATAAGTAGTAGCTATGTTTCTTAACTGTAAATGCTTCAATACCAGTCTTTTAAATATACAGTATATATATACAGTATATGTAGTGGTGCGGAGTTATATACTGCACATTTACTGCAGGATAATAAGTAGATAAAGTAACGTGAAGTAACATTGTTCGGTGACATTCTGAAGTTGCAGTATTGCGCACATGATTATAGTATTTACTTATTTACAGATGAATAACATTTACAGAGTAATCTTTGGGGAACATACTGTATCTGTCCATTGTCATTGTGTTTAAATCTGTGGATATAAGAGTCCTACAATCATAGTATTATTAGTATATCGTAGCAAGAGCTGTACATACTCTGGTTTTTCCCCATTTCACCAATAATGTGCTGTGCCGTCAGAGAGTTGAACTGAAACATGTCCTTGTTTATCTTTTTTTCTGGTAAAAATACGTCTCTCTCTCTCTGCTTTGATGCTTGGGACACCTTCAGAGGCGACAGAGGCCTCTTCACAGCTGCAGTGCTTTTCTCCAGGATCTGAGTCGGTGCCAACTATTTCTATTCAAAGGCTGTCGTTAATTGTTAGTGTTTTCTCACTCAGCCCTGACTTGGTCCTTCATCCTCACATCTCATATAATGAACCTGACTCTCATAGAAGGGACGGCTTCAAGAGTATGTAAGGAAGTAATCTGTATTTCTATACCGACTTTCACAGACCAGAGTCACACATGGGTTTACAGTGTACAAAGAGGAAGGCACGTCTTGTGAGTTTCTTGTTAAAACTAAACAAAAGAAAACAATGTAAGCCTTTAATGCGTTAAAAAAGAAAGTCTTCATGGTGATATTATGTATCAAGGGCAGTGTGTGTGTGTGTGTGTGTGTGTGATCTCAGGGCATATCGTGCTTAAGAACTTTGGTCCCACATGACTGAGTTTGTGTGGTGCTGATGAAGAAGCGCTTACATGTGTGAGAACAGCTTTAATACCTGGCGGCCGTTGTCATCTGTGCGCCCCCTGTGGGACGGTATCAGAACTGAATTATTAATGACACATTCCTCCAAACACCACCGTCCGGATCACGGATAATCTCAGCTGTAGAAAGATCAGAACAACAGTCCATCGCAACACTCTCTGTTTTTAGTTTAGTCAACAATATTGTGTTGATGTATTTGATTCATCCAATGCAGATTTTTACATTTTTTTTAATAATAATGACAGACTTTTGAATAATCTTGAATGAACTGAACTGTGGGACGTATTAAACATGAAACAACTGGAACATTAGTAACAACGCAGTAGAAAAATAGTAAATGACTGAAATCATTAATCATATAGAAAACGTGTAGCTCAAATCAGATTTGACACATACACACAAACGCACGTACACACACATACAAATGCACACACCACACACACACGCACATATAAACTCACACATATAGACACACACACACATAAACTCACACATTTACACAAATACACACACACACAAACTCACACATTTACACACAGACACAAATATAAACCCACACATTTACACACACACACACACACACACACTGCATTACCACTGGAGAGCTCTGTGGTAATGACACCTTTATCAATATTCTCTCTCATCAGATGTCGCGGTCAGAGAACGTCACTGAAAGGCCATCGCAGTACGACTAACTGCCTCATTAAAAAGTTTGGAGGGGCACGAGGGGCATCTGGCAAAGCCCGGCAGGGGCTGAAGTTGACAGGGCTCTGAGTCCCTGAAGCTGCAGCCTCAGGAGATCAAATCTTATCGGAAACTATGACCCCTTCAGCTGACCCTGTCTATTTACACAGCATTCAGACAGAACTCCAGCTCTGTCTGCCTCAGAATGAACCCACTCAGCTGCAGCTTCGCATGAGGAAGGCACAGTCTGCTTTACATTCACCTCATGGATTCTTCCACTTTATCTATAAACACTTCAGAATATTAAATAATGAGAGGTTTTGGGGGAACAAAGATAAGTATTATTCAAAGGACACCATGGGACAGTATTGTTAATGTTAGGGACAAATGGCACAAACCTGTCCAAGTGTCTCCTATCTCAAACTTACTCATTTATAAACAATCTTATATAATCCTCCATTTGCAACTTAAAATATGTCTTCACTGACCTCCTAAATTTGCTCCATGCTCTTGTTACTTTTTTCACGAAACATCATACTCTTTGAAGCCTAAAAGAGCACTGAAAGAATTAAAAATGCATTTGTATGTATTTGTATTTCATCTAATTCTGAATGCCAAAGCAATAAAAGTATACCTGTGTTTGGATCAAATTACTCAAGTATAGTATTCTGAGCGTATGCAAAAAGTATTGAAACTAGCATGTATAAAAATGGATCAGCTCACGTCAAAGCAGATAGGTTTTCCGACTCCAACATTTCCAGAAAACTCAAATCATCTCAACTTCATCAAACACTCACTGTGCCCGCCTTTGCATCATAAACTGAAAAGCATAGAAAATAAAAAATGCAAAGCCAATAAAAAGAACCAAAATAAAAGTGCCAGTGTAGATGTAGTGTGAGAGCTGTTTAAGGCGTGAGGATCAGAGCAGAGGAACCAGCGCCGCCGCTCCCACTTTAACAGATGGAGGATGACAGCAGATGCTTAATGAGGTTTCAGGCACACCGGCAGTAACCTGCGCCGCCAGGAAAAGGAACACATGGCTAACTATTCCACAGCAGCACCCACTGAGATACACACATTTGTCAATTACCTCACTCCAGCATGGGCCACTTCTCCACAGACTCTCCAGGGCTGCTGCTGCTGCTGCTGCTGCTGCTGCTGCTGCTGCTGCTGCTGCTGCTGCTGCTGCTGCTGCCAGAAAGATCATCTCTGTGGGTTCACCTGCTGCAGATGCTTTTCAAACTTTTACTCACACTTGTTACTGTTCACTCGGTCAGGAAGGAACGAGTCGCTGATTATTGGCTTGAAAAATTCATAACATAAGGTTAGAAAGAGGTCAAGAAGAATCCAAAACATTCTCATAAAAGTAGCCTGGACTTACCATGTGTAAACTCTGGTCCATGATCATCTCCTACATGTACGTCTGGTCTTACCATGTGTAACCTCTGGTCCATGATCATTTCCTACATGTACGTCTGGTCTTACCATGTGTAACCTCTGGTCCATGGTCATTTCCTACATGTACGTCTGGTCTTACCATGTGTAAACTCTGGTCCATGATCATTTCCTACATGTACGTCTGGTCTTACCATGTGTAAACTCTGGTCCATGGTCATTTCCTACATGTACGTCTGGTCTTACCATGTGTAAACTCTGGTCCATGATCATTTCCTACATGTACGTCTGGTCTTTACCATGTGTAAACTCTGGTCCATGATCATTTCCTACATGTACGTCTGGTCTTACCATGTGTAAACTCTGGTCCATGGTCATTTCCTACATGTACGTCTGGTCTTACCATGTGTAAACTCTGGTCCATGGTCATTTCCTACATGTACGTCTGGTCTTACCATGTGTAAACTCTGGTCCATGATCATCTCCTACATGTACGTCTGGTCTTACCATGTGTAACCTCTGGTCCATGGTCATTTCCTACATGTACGTCTGGTCTTACCATGTGTAAACTCTGGTCCATGATCATTTCCTACATGTACGTCTGGTCTTACCATGTGTAAACTCTGGTCCATGGTCATTTCCTACATGTACGTCTGGTCTTACCATGTGTAAACTCTGGTCCATGATCATCTCCTACATGTACGTCTGGTCTTACCATGTGTAAACTCTGGTCCATGATCATCTCCTACATGTACGTCTGGTCTTACCATGTGTAAACTCTGGTCCATGATCATCTCCTACATGTACGTCTGGTCTTACCATGTGTAAACTCTGGTCCATGGTCATTTCCTACATGTACGTCTGGTCTTACCATGTGTAAACTCTGGTCCATGGTCATTTCCTACATGTACGTCTGGTCTTACCATGTGTAAACTCTGGTCCATGATCATTTCCTACATGTACGTCTGGGTCTGATCCTAGTGGCTGCAGTTTCCTCGGTTGAATCCCCTCCGACCAATCAGAGAGCGGGGGAGGCGGGTGTTGTAGGTCGTGTCGGTGACGTCAAGAGTTTGTGCTGAATTTGCTGATTGTAGTTTGTCGGAGAATGTGATATTAAAATAATCTGTTCTGGTTCAATCCAAACATCAAGAAACTGAAGCCGGAGCAAGAGGGTAACTGTCATAGACCATTTTCAAGACAACTTCCACTTCTGTTTGAAATCTTTTGCCTTTGGAACCAGATCCTCTCAATGGCAACAAATCTAAGCTATGCTAATTTTTGTAGCCAAAGGAAAGTGATTTTGACCAGAAAAGAAGACCAGGATATTCAAGAGATTAAATAAACAATATTTAATTCTCTTTACAATTAAATACTAATACAAAACTCTCTGAGCCCCTATATTTCTACTACTATCCCTATGAGCTGAGCCAAATTAACTGTCCAGGCCTGAAAATGTACTGAGAGGACTCCCGGGAGTTCTGTGAAGTCCTCTCTCTGTCCCTGCTCAGACTCACAATGTCATTCAAAACAGTTTTATGAAAATGTGTAGAAGAAGAAGAAGTGCCTCCAAAGACGAAATTTTTGCTCCATATCAGACCTGACAGCCTGGTCTGGGTCTGGGTCTGGTCCGGTCTCATCTCCTGTCCGGTGCGATAACAACACTTGAAGGCTATCCATTGTTTTGCTCTAATCTCTTTGACCTCAGGCTAGTATGAAAACACATGAAAAACACTTTGATATAAAAATATACAGTTTCATTAAATAGAATGTTACAATTTGTGGGCGTAGATAGTCCGAGCGTAGATAGTCCGAGCTTAGATAGTCCGAGCGTAGATGGTCCGAGCACAGATAGTCCGAGTATAGATAGTCCGAGCGTAGATAGTCCGAGCGTAGATAGTCCGAGCGTAGATAGTCCGAGCACAGATAGTCCGAGTATAGATAGTCCGAGCGTAGATAGTCCGAGCACAGATAGTCCGAGTGTAGATAGTCCGAGCGTAGATAGTCCGAGTATAGATAGTCCGAGTGTAGATAGTCCGAGCGTAGATAGTCCGAGCATAGATCGTCCGAGCGTAGATAGTCCGAGCGTTGATAGTCCGAGCATATAGATAGTCCGAGCGTAGATAGTCCGAGCGTAGATATTTCGAGCATAGATAGTCCGAGCGTAGATAGTCCGAGCGTAGATAGTCCGAGCGTAGATAGTCCGAGCGTTGATAGTCCGAGCATATAGATAGTCCGAGCGTAGATAGTCCGAGCGTAGATATTTCGAGCATAGATAGTCCGAGCGTAGATAGTCCGAGCGTAGACAGTCCGAGCGTAGACAGTCCGAGCGTAGATAGTTTGAGCGTAGATAGTCCGAGCGTAGATAGTCCGAGCGTAGATAGTCCGAGCGTAGATAGTCCGAGGCGGTCCCGCAGGTCTCTCCCTCAGACCAGTCTCTCCAGAGGATACGATGTAAGCTAGCTCTGTTCAGGGCTTGGTTTCTTCTTTGATCATGTTGTGGCTTTAGTTCCTCTTCCTCACTGTTGTGTGGTTTGGGCTGTTTTGCTGTGTCTGCAGTTACAGCCAGAGGAGTTATAGCCACTTATGCTAACATGCTACTGTGTTTAGCAGCGCTGTAGAGGCTAGAGGACGCAGCCTCGTTCCGTGATTGGAGGAGAGCGGGCGTCACGCTAAAAGTCATCTCGGCTCTTTGAATGGCCTAAACTCATGCTTATTCTGAATCAACGAGCTCCAGTTTTCAATTAAATAAAATAAAAAATTGGGTATAGCTTAAAAATACTAGCAATAATAGCAATACATAGGCCTTTTGTTTGCCAATAGACAGACTGTTTTCTTCAGTGGATGGAGACAATTGAAACCCATGAACACATTCCTCTCCGAGCCTGACGGAGGGCGGCTGGGACAAGACGAGAGCGTGGCTATTCTTCTCCCTTATTTACCGTGTCTCTGGGGAGCTGAGACAGGGAGGTGCTATTTGGGACGTCTCATTAAGTGTAGAATTAAAACGATAAGCAGACTGGGCTGTACTCGGTAAACTTATCCAAAAGCTCCAGACTGCAATTACGCTTCTTTTTGATCCATTATTACCCGCAACTTTTCTGCAGCTAATTGATTACCCCTGGGAAATACACGCCTCCCCCTCAGCCCCCGCACACTACATCTACATTCCCTTTTTCATCAACACAAGTAAGTAATCGTTATTTATAAACCGCCTTCAACAGACCAGAGTCGCAATAATACTAATAATACTACATCAAACTTATACAGTGCTTTTTTAAATAAACATGGAGAAACAAAACTAGGGAAAGGCTGAAAGAGGTGGGTTTGGAGAAGAGATTTAAAGTTCTGTAGTGAGTCTGAGTTTCTGATTGGTTGAGGGAGTGAGTTCCAGAGAGTGGGGGCAGCTGCAGCGACGGCTCGGCCCCCCCAAGGTTCAGTGTTTAGTCCTGAGGGGAGTGAGGAGGCTGGAGTCTGTGGGTCTGAGGCGGCGGGAGGGACAGTGATGATGGAGGGGGTCGGTGAGGTCAGAGAGGGCCAGGTTATGGAGGGACTTGTAGGTGAGAAGGAGGAGGACCTTGTATTGGAAGCGGTATGTAACAGGAAGCCAGTGGAGTTGTTTGAGGACAGGGGTGATGTGGTCTCTGGAGCGGGTGTGGGTGAGAAGGCGGGTGGCGGAGTTCTGGATGTATTGCAGTTTCTGGAGATGGGTGGAGGGGAGACCGAAGGGGGAAGTGCTGTTGCAGAAGTCCAGTCTGGAGGTGATGAAGGCATGAACCAGTGACACAAAGCGGTTTGCAATTGTGGGCCTTTGTCTCTCACTCCACACAGAGATGGGGGCGGGGCCAGTACAGGAGCCAGACCTATTGTACATGTTTTTAGTCGTAGGGGAAACCGGAGCACCTGGAGGAAACCGGAGCACCTGGAAGAAACCTCCGCAGACACAGGGAGAACAGGCAAACTCCACTCATAAAGGCCCTACTCCGACCGGGATCCGAACCCAGGGCCTTCTTGCTGAAATGCGAGAGTGCCGCAGAAGTATTTATATATATCCTCTTTTAGGAATAAATACTTAGCTCCGTGTCGCCGCAGACGGACGAATCCGGAGATGTACTTCTGGGGGTCATTTAGATTTTGCTGCAATCTTTTGTGTCTCCGTCGGAACCCCCGGGGGCCTCTTGTTGGAGTGGGTCCTGGGAGAGCTGTGATGCTTTTGGCAGGTGGAGGAGACAGACAGCAGATGAGTGGAGCTGGGAGCGGCCAGAGGCTTCATGTGTGAAACTGTCCCGATGGAGGCGCTTGTGATACACGCTGTCATGTTGTCTCCGCTGCCCCTGCTCTCCAGAGGCTGAAGTCTATCACTCGCAGCAAAGCCCAGGATTTATGATCACAGACAACACTGTTCGGGCGTTTGATTTTCTCCTATACTTTTTGGAAAAACGGCAAAATGCGTTGCTTTACATTACCCACTCCAAGGCAAGGCAAGTTTATCTGTATGGCACAATTCATACACAACTCTAAGCTAGTAAAAGTAAGGTAAGGCAGTTTTAATTAGAGCAGGTAAGGTTAGTTAGTAGGTAATAGAATAGGTATCTAGGGTAATATGTATAGGTTACTAATGTATGTTTGTGTTCTTAATATTGTGTATTGTCTTGGGCCCCATATATAAGCTAAATGTTGCTTCAAGGGTGTCCCGTTTATGAATATGCACGATCATCTATAAATGGATGTTAAAATGTTTTTTACTGTATATTTGTAATAAAACTGAACTGAACTGAACTGTACTCCCTGGGTTCAGATCAGAGTCTTCAACATGGTCATGATGCTTAAACACAAGTCCTAAACGGGTTGCAACACATTTACTCCCAACATGAGAGTTACAGAGTTCAAAAGCACAATGTGGATTACACAAACTAACAAACGTTCTCCAGGTGGAAGAAAGTTTCATTTTGAATGAATACAAAAATATTGAGTATATTGATCATCTCCAAGTTAGTTTTGCTTTGAAAGGACACACACATTTTAAGTAAATCCATCACTTCAAAGTAATAGTTTTGCTTTCTGTCAAATTGAATTTAATATTCTTTATTACTTAATAAAGAGCTAAAGTTGATAGTACTCAAAAAGGCCGATGGAACCTCTTACAGAATTGTTTTTGTTTCTGATTAAAGCAACACTTTTTACAGTGTACCTACGGCCACTGCTGCCACATCGTTACCAAGTTGGACTTTATTTTTAGTCAGTGTTGACGTCAAAAAAGCATCTTCTTCTGTTGTTGTACATCTGAATGCTCCCATCTGCTGAGATTCAGATATACGTCCTCTTTGACAAACATGGAGGTGTAAAAACCACCGCAGACATGAGTTTCCTCTCTGTAACAGCTTGAGCAGAGCATGTGGGCCGAGGCGTCTGAGGCGTCGCTCCAATGGCGACAGAATGTTAGAGCTTTGTTCACAGACATCGGCGAGTACGTTCAGCTCACAGCCCCGCAGGAAAGTCTTCATACCCCACGGACTTTCTCTGCATTTTGTCCCGATATGACCGCATACAGGAAGACGGTTTATGTTTTTTTATGTGAAAGACATGAAAAATGGGGTCGACAGTAGCTCAGTTGGTAGAGCAGTGGCCTTTGAGCCTGGAGGTTGTGAGTTCGATTCCCACCATGGGACCTACTCCAACTGCTCCCACTGATGTCCACTGTCGTTGTGTACTTGGGCAAGACACTTAACCCCACGTTGCCTGAAGCCCCCGCTGAAAGACCAAGGCTGTTTCACCACTGACAGAGCAGCCATCTTCCTGTGGACTCACCCCCTGCAGAGGATCAGAGGGACTGGTACTATGAGCTTTGGGGGCAGCTCTCATTGCCACCCCCCCGACCCAGAAATGGACAATAAAATGAATGAATGTGAAAGACCAACACGCGATAATAGTCGGTGTTTGGGAGTAACCGGGCGGCGCGGTGGCTGAGTGGTTAGCCCTCTCGTGTTTTAAACCCCATACTTTTATGCTGCTTTATCTTAATAATAAATAATTGTATATTTATTGACTTTTTAATGCATTTTGATCTGTGTTGTTTAAATTTCTCTTGTGAAGCACTTTGAATTGCCTTGTACACGAATTGTGCTATAAATGATTGATTCATTGATTGATCAAAGGTTTTGGTTTCGAATCCCGGTCGGAGTGGAGTTTGCATGTTCTCCCCGTGTCTGCATAGGTTTCCTCAGGGTGCTCCGGTTTCCCCTACCACTAAAAACATGCACAATAGATAGAGAGAGAGACAAATGACCATAACATTTGTAAAGCGCTGTGACTCTGGTCTGTGAAAGGCGCTATATACAGTAAATAAACATTACTCACTTACTGAACACATGAAATCCCAGAGCACTTTCTGAGTAACTGTTTTCACTACAGCAGGCAGGTCGAACTCAGGCCCGTGGGCCAAATCCGGCCCGCAAGACCATTTTAGTGGCCCCTGAAGTGATTTTCAAGGATCATTATCACAGTCACTGGCAGCAGTGATGGTGATGGGATACTATGGCATGTTATACTTTATATGGCATTTTTAACCATATGTTCTAAAATGTTATTATCAGATATAGTTACTTAATTGGGGCGACAGGGGCTCAGTTGGTAGAGCATTGGCCTTGGAGCCTGAAGGTCGTGGGTTTGAGTCCACCTCAAGACTCCCACTGATGACGTTGTGTCCTTGGGCAAGACACTTAACCCCACTTTGCCTGAAGCCCCCGCTGAATAATCAAGGCTCCTGTGGACTCAGCACCTGCAGGAGGATCAGTGAGGGGCTGCCACCACCCCCGACCCAGAAATGGATTAAGGGGAAGAAAATGTATGGATGGAGTTACTTAAAGTAGTACTAGAATTTAATATGCTGCTATCCAGAATATATAACTACAATATGTGTTTATAATGTTCAGATGAATTATGTTATAAAAACTGCTTTGAAGTGGCACCTTTTCACTTCCGCATAGAAACGCTAGGGGGCGCCAAAATGGCGGCGATGACGTAGGAGAAGGACCTCTCACAGCAGCAGCAGCAGCAGTCTGGGCTGAATCTGTAGGAGGTTTCCATGGATCTATTATAACACCTATTAACGGTTTAATTAGCATTTTTATCAATGATTGCATCACATGTAGTCTATGTTTTCAACTTCTGCAGCTTTTTGTTCATAAAAGTAAAATATTTATTTAATTCAAGTTATTTTGATTAGCATTTATGGATATTACAATGTACATTGTGGTAAATAAATCTAAGGCAAAGTGAGACTGGCATAATGTAAAAACGAATATTAGCCTTGTTAGCATGTTTTATGATATCAAGTAGAGTTAGCTAACTTGCCCAACACTAATTAGCTTGAATCTCACAAATAAGGCAAAAAGGTTAAAAGAGTTGCACACTATTATGTACAAAACTGATGAAAATATGTTTATACCTTGTTCAGATGACAGTGAAACCTCCTACAGATTCAGCCCAGACTGCTGCTGCTGCTGCTGTGAGAGGTCATTCTGCTACGTCATCGCTGCCATTTTGGCGCCCCCTAGCGTTTCTATGCGGAAGTGAAAAGGTGCCACTTCAAAGCAGTTTTTTTAACATAATTCATCTGAACATGTCAAAATTAACACCCGAAATATTATAAACAACAGGGCGACAGTAGCTCAGTTGGTAGAGCATTGGCCTTAAGGCCAGAAGGTTGTGGGTTCAATTCCCACCTCTGCACCTTCTCCACCGACTCCCACTGATGACTGCTGTCGTTGTGTCCTTGGGCAAGACACTTAACCCCACTTTGCCCAAAGCCCCCACTGAAAGATCAAGGCTATGCTCACACTCAGAGAGCAGCCGTCCTCCTGTGGACTCACCACCTGCAGAGGGTCAGTGAGGGGCTGGTGCATCTCTGACTGCCACCCCCCTGACCCAGAAATGGATTAAAGGGTAGAAAATGGATGGATGGATGGATGGATATTATAAACACATATTGTAGTTATATATTCTGGATAGCAGCATATTAAATTATAGTACTACTTCAATTTAATTTATTTTATAGATTTAACTATCAATCTTCCAAAACATCTCATTCTTGATATTTGGCTCAGAAAATATCCAAACTCATGTCAAATACAACTCATTTGTCAAAAGACGAAAATACTGTATGTGGGAATAAAAACAAAAAAACAACTGTTTTACTTCTGGCTCCGACCAAAATGAGTTCGACGCCCCGGCTTTACTCCTGCGCTACAGTTACTACTTTAAAGACCTTATGCCGGGTTTTTTTTTTTTTAATTGTGGATATCAAAATTGCATGACAATGTCGATCTGAAAGAGATTCCGGCAAAAAAAATCCTATATTTTATAAAAAGAACGTGTTTTTCATGAATTTAAGTTGTCTATGCTCTAACCTGTGTGTGACGTCACAGCGGGTAACGCCCATGCATTGAAAACCATGGATCTATGCCACAGGACTGCCTTTTCTCTCTTCTCTCCACTGATGCCCAACACAATACTGCCCTCTACAGGTGACAACTGCTCACTACACATAAATTGACGTTTTGAGAGTGAAAATGTCTCTAAGGGGGATTTGAACCCCAGTATCTGGATTGACAGTGCATCGACACAACCACTGGACTATCTCAGTGCCATTGGAAGAGTACAATCTATTATCTCACACTCGCTGTACACGGCCTTGGCATCTTGAATATCCGCAAAAAAAGAACGAATACCAAATTGTAAACAACTTACAGCGTTGAAACGTACCCACTCTGACGTCACCAAGGGCTGTGAAGTTTTTTCGTCTCTAAGGGCGTTGCTATGGAGTTATTTCCATTTGGGGGGATCAGACAAAAAAAACAACAACTGATTTTTAAACCTTTAGTAGTTCTCTTCTAATATAAAATGGTATTAAAACTGTATTTCTAAATAAATCAAACCCGGCATAAGGTCTTTAAAGCACTTAGTTACTTTCTGAAAATCCCAAAAGAATTTAGAGTTCTGTGTTAAAACTTTCGAGATGTAGAAATGATAATAAGTCACACAGGAATAAAAACTTTCTCACGTTTTGTTTTAAGGTTTGTAAAAAAAGAAAGAAAACATTGCGTATTCTTAAATGTGAACTTAAATGTTTTCTGGTTGTTAAAAGCAGCTGAAGACTTTGACTTTGTTTTGTATAAAAAATAAACAACAGATTATTAATTAATCACAGTTTTTCTTTTATTTAAACATTTATGGAAGTTTTAAATATTTTTGAAATGTACCCTTTTTACTTTTTGTAAAACAACATGAATTTACAATAGATATGAATAATAAAAACATAATAATTAAAAGTATTTAAAAGTAGAAACACATATTTGGATTCAGACTTTTCGTGCTGTTCTAAGAAACCTGATACAGATTGATTTGTCGACTGAATCCATGTCAGAACGTGATCAAAATGAGCCCGACGTCAGAATCAGTGCCACACGCATCAGTCTGACTCTGGCGTCACGTGGTACAGTATTCTGCTGTAAAGATGTTTATTTTTATGATTATTATTGTTTTTGTGTCTTTATATCTGGACCTCGTGTCTGTAATAATAAAGTTTAACAAAAATAATACTAATATTCGGAATACAGGTCCTACTTTTACCAAAGTAACAGAATAGTGTCTCCCACAGTGGGGTTCGCGGCCTCCTGGTGGGCTGCGATGGTACTGCAGGGGGCCGCGAGAGGTCATCAAAAAAACAACAACAATGTTTTATATAATTGTATGTTGAATTGATAATATTTTGTTTGTAAAATTTAAATATTTGTGTTCATTATTTGTCTTGAATAATCACATTGTGATCATTTGTGTATTACAAAATGGGGTGCGTCATTTACATGTTTGTGGCAGAGGCTGTTTACCCCAAATAAAATAACAAGAGCAGCCTTTTTTTAACGTTGTCTTCTTGGTTATTATTTCAGGGGCTGCGGTGTTACTGACTTAGGGAATGGCTGCTATAGAAAATACATTTTAGGTATTTTAGGTACATTTTAGTATTCTGGAGTATTCAGCCAACACCGAAAATAAGCAATAATGAAGTGAAAGCTAAATAATCCCTTCCTTTGTGATTCATCAAACCTCTTTTCCAACAGAGTGTTTCTGTGCATGTTGCCTCTTGTTTTATTTTGTTTATGTTTGAGATAAACTGAGCGGCTTGCAAAAATACTCAGCTCAATACTGTGAGGAAGGATTATTGTGGCAGAACCAGGAGTCAGGTCTGACAGCTGAAAGAAGACTCTGGAAGTCCTGAAAAGATCGAAGTGAAGACAAACACATCTCTTTATGACGAGTGATGAAGAAAGAGCAAGAGGAGCTGGGACCACGAAATGGATTTTAGTTTAAATAATATATATATAACAAGGAATATATAAATAAGGAGCTTCTCCAAGACATACGTACATTATTTCTGTGTATGTTTCCTCTGGTTTTATTTTGTGTGTGTTTGAAATTATAATTCTTCAACTACTGCAACTACAAAAAGTGCGGCTTGAAAAAATGGTGCAGTGGTTAGCGCTTGTGCCTCACCGTAAGAAGGTCCTGGGCCCGCTTCCACCTCTGGCCTTTCTGTATGGAGTTTGTATTTTCTCTGTTTTCCTCCAGGTGCTCCGGTTTGCCCCCCCACTAAAAACATGTACAGTAGATCTGGCCTGTGCCTCCTGTAGGACACCTCGCTCTTAACTGTGAGACAAATAAGCAGAGGGCCTTTATGAGTGGAGTTTGCATGTTCTCCCTGTGTCTGTGTGGGTTTCCTCCTGGTACTCCGGTTTCCCCTACCACTAAAAACATGTGTAATGGTTCAGGGTGAATGAGTGTGTGTTTGTGAGTGCAGATGTGGGACAACGGATGGAAATTAACCCATTGCTACAATCCGGAGTGATGTGTTCATGAACATGCACTGTCCCAAACAGAATAAATAAAATAAAAATAAAAAAGTAACTGATTGTAAAGCGCTCTGTGACTCTTGTGCTACATAAATAAATATGAATAACTTACTTTGACACAATGGATCCTATGTGTTTAAAAATAAATGTCCTGTGTTCGAACTGTTTATCTGATGTGTGTTGGTGAATCGGCAACTTTGACCTCAGACTACTCTTCTTTAGGGCTGTACAAAAATGAACTGAATTGCAAAAGGCCTGTGACCACTCATCCTGGTGTAGGTCAGTTTTTTATATATTTTACACTTATTTTTGTGACATAAACTTAAGTGGTTTCAAATAAGTTTCACATGAATGTAAAAAAAAAAAAAAAAAAAAAAAACTCCAGAAACCTTTCCACAGTAATGCTCCCTTCTCTCCAGCAGAGGGCGCCTGGTACAGTACTGATACTACTATAGCAGGGGTCTCCAATCTGCAACTTGGGAGCAAGCTGTAGCTCTCCGGCCCCTTTCAAGTAGCTCCCCAAAGCATTTCAACACATACTCCTGAATGATTCTTTTTAGTCATTAAACATCCACTTTAAATATAAATATAGGGTTATATAAGGTATACTGTATAACTTATACAGTATTATGGTATATTTTACATGTTTTGTCATTATTAAATTGATTTTTATGATGACTGTAAAAAAGTAGTAGCTCTCTGGTTGAAAAAGGTTGGAGACCTCTGTACTGTAGTGACACAGAACAGGTCCATGGTCCTTTACTTTCACTTTGGTGAGATTCAGGACTGGGAAGCCGTTTACACATCTGATAAAATATTCATATAAACCTGCAAGACCTGCCAAATTATTGAGTCATTAAAATCTTTTATTTACATTATTTTACATTACACCGACACAGGGAACAAAATGACCAAGTTAAGAATATAAAAAACATAAAATAAGACATCACATAGATCCTAAAATACAAGTACAGAAATAAAATAATCTTAAAATTATTGTATTAAGGAAACTTTAGGGAGCGTTCCCAGTAGTTTAGAATAAGTTTAGGGAGGTAAAAATGCATCCGGACAGAAAAATAAACAGGGCAAATCAGAAACGTCGAGCGGTAACTGAAGTGCTATAGTTCATTCATTTCTCACATTTCATTTTGCATACACAGTACACACCGACGAAGCTTTCACCTGAGCGTGTCCAGACACTTCGGCGCGCGCTAGTCCCTCTGCTTCAACAGCGTGTCGATAAAGAAACAGAGTGTGGAATTGTACAAATACTTCTGAGTGCATCTGGCAGAGCGGGTGACGGTTCTCGAGCTCCGTTGTCAAAGTCGAGAGTGTTCAGCTGTCAATCATGTCTGAGAGCTCCTGCAGCAGGTCGTCCTCTCCCAGGTCGGGGTCCACGCCGTCCTCCAGAGGGTCGTCCGTGGTGAACTCACTGATCAGTTCATCAAAGTCATCCTCCGCCGACGTTGGGGCCGCGCTGTTTGTGCCGCTGCGGCTCACGGTTACGCTGGTTCTCCGGGGCTTGGCTTGAGACGATGTTTTCGGTGTGCGGCTAGGATGACAATGTTTTTGTTAATGATATGATTTACTGAATGTGTAGAGATGATGAAGGGTTTACACCACGGGTCAGGAACCTATGGGCTCTTTGGAGGATTAACCCTTTAAGCGCCAAAGTCGCAATATTGCGACAAGCAACATTGCTCACTTAAACAGGCTGTATCTAAAAATGTGGTGCAGAATCTTGTTAATACTTTTCACCAGGGGTTAGTGGACATGTGTGCCTGTAATATGAGCAACATTTGTGGGTGTGGTTATATTGAAAGTTTTTGAGTAAATTGAGTTTTTTAAAACACCTGCGGCGCAGCGGCGCGGAGGCGAAGCAGCAGCGGTAGAGCTGAGAGGAGCGAGAGCAGAGCAGAGGGAGAGAGTGGTTTTTTATTTACACACAAGGTCTTCAGTCCCAGGGAAGTACTTGGTCTGGTACTGGCTCACTCAGATTCAGAGGAGGAAGACACGCAGGTGTCCAGTGAAGCAGACACGGACATTATTGGTGACGGGGAGACCGCGCTCCATAGTCCACAATCAGCCCCTGTGCAGCGGCTGCTATCCTCCGTGTGGCCGCGGTCGAAGCATTCTGTGAACGCCAAGCAGGGGCTGGGGTCGAGGGGACAGGGGGATCATAACACCAGGCATGTGGGAGAAAGTAGCGGGGATAGACATCCACGGGGAACACGGGAGACGCGGGAGAAGTCGCGGGAGAGCCGCGGGAAAAAAACACATCGCTAATCGCGTTCACTGCCTTTACCAACAGCAATGATGAGGATGAAGACAGTTCTTGAGAGAAAATAATCCACAAAAGTGGATCAGAAGTGTTGAAGAGCCTGTTGTATGTTGTTGAGACGATCTGACAAGTTCTGAGCCCATTCATTTCATCTCTCTGTTTCTAAATGGTAAATCCTGGAGCCTCATTTCCACTGAGAAAAATAGTAAGCCCACTACTTCTCTGAAAGGGAAATATTGAAACCAATCTCAAGATTTCATGACTGTAAACTATAAAGAGTGCTATCTTGATCTCTGAAGGTCTTTGAAAATAATACAATTCCATATGGCTGCGAACCAGTGCTAAAACATTATCTATAATCTGGATCAGGGAATTTATTTCTATCCCAAATTCATTTCATACTAAAGATATTTCACATTGACTGTTTATAGTATTCCCTGATCTCAAATAACTCCCAAGCTACAGCTTTTTGAAGTCTTTATACAATAATTAACATTTTCCAAAATGGCCGCCACCTTGATGACGTCACAATATGCAAATTAGATGACGAATCAACTTCCATCCCAAAGTTTGGTTCAAACTGAAGATATTTCTAATTTACAGTATGCCTTTATCTCAAACCATTTTAAAGTTATAGCCTTTTGAAATCTTGAAATCAAAATTGTATATTTTCTTGAAAAAACTCTGGCGCCTAAAGGGTTAAGTCTAGTTTTTTTTGTATGCACATTTTAAATTGTATTGAGTCTGTTTTTACCTGTTTAAACTGAAGCGGTTTGTGGCCTTGGTCTGTGAAAGGCGCTGCATAAATAAAGCTTACTTACTTAGTTCTCAGACATATCTTAGTCGGTATTCATAGCAAGAATGTTTTATGTATTGGGTTGTTTCAGTATAAAGAAAATACGAAACAAAAATAATAGTTATAATATTACACTCCAAATGTGTTAATCTTGTGAAAAAAAACATTACATAAATCACATATATGGCTCCCATAGAAATAAATATTTAAGTAGGAGACTTTTTTTGTTTCTCTCAGTAAAAAAATGGTCCCGATACAAAACGTGACTGGGACTGAGATCTTACCATTGTGTGGCTGCAGAGGTGTCCGGCGATCGCGGTTGTGGCGCCTGAGATTCAGAGGTGGAGATGGGATTACAGACAAACTCTGGACTCGGCACACTTTTTGGGGTTACAGATGAGAATACCTGGAACGATAAGAATGAACAGTGACTTTCATGCTCCAAATATAGTCGCGGTTTGGTTTTACAGAAAGCACAGTGATCTACCTGCGGCTCCAGACGGGTGGTCTCAGACTTGGGGTCGGAGTTGAGAGGTTTGACCGCAGCTACAGCAGAGCGCTGTGGAGCCTTCCTCTTCTGTCCAGGCTTCAGATGTACACTTGGCTTCACATTCAGCTTGGGTCTCACTGAAGAGCAAGACATGTATCCATTAAATCCATCCTGTAGTTTAAAAGCAGCCCTGGTACTGCTAAAACAAATACTACTGCAGTACCTTTGGCGTCTGTCCTCGTGTCTTGAGGCCGTCTTTCTGGAGTAACTGTCTGAGATGTATCCTTGACCGCTCGCAGGCTCTTTCCTGGAGCTGAAGTGACGGAGGCAGGACTGGTCTTGGCTGGGGGTGGCCCTGACTCAGTGGTGGTTGTAGAGTCTGGTGTAAATGTTATTTTAGCAGAAGCTTTCCTTTTTACAGGAGAAGTTGTGGGCAGTGCAGGAGGCTGGTCCACATCAGCAGAGCTCTGGCTGCTGGAGGCGGCTGGCTTTTCAGTGTCTTGTTTACGAAGGCGTTTCTCGCGCATGATCTCCTCGAAGGTCTTCACTTTAACAGTGTTAATAGACGTCTGCAGAAACATTGAACAGAACTAGTTAGTTTACTTTGCCATACGACAGTCTGCAGTAATCTGCAGAGCACTGGTCTTACCTCTGTGGGAGTAGGTGTGGATTTAACAGGCTTCTCTGGAGTCTCTGTTATACTTTCACTCTTCTCAGAAATGTCTTTGTCTGCTAAGGAGAAAACAAGAACATAAAGCTCACCGTGTTTACCAGAGATATAAAACAATGCAGTCACTAAAATGAAGGTCTTACTCTGTAAAGCAGGTTTCTTTAGGCGCAGCAGGCGGGGCTTTTTGGCAGAAGACTCTTGAGAGTTCGTTGCCTGAGCCTCCTCTGGGGGCCCTTCTTGGGTCAGTTCTTGGCTCTGGAAACGAGCTGCTTTCTCGCGCCGGATCTCCTCCAGCGTCTTCACTCTGATCTCACCTGAACTATTCTTTGCCGGAGCCACTTCTTTGTCCTGGCTTTGGTCTTTGCGTTTCTCACTCTGATTCTTGTGTTTCTGATTCTCTTCTTGTTTTTTCTTCTTCATGTGAAGCATCTCTGAGAATGTTCGAACACTTTCGATGGACTCGTCTTCCACGGTGATGGCTCTTTTGACGCTTTTAGAGCCTTTTGTAGGAATAGTTTTGGTGAAAGAAATGTCTGCTCCTGAAGGCTCTTTAGGGTTCTGGGACTTTGCTGCTTTTTCAAGTTTAATCTCTTCCAGTGTTTTAATTCTGATGTGCTCAGGTGTCTTGATAATGATTTCCACTGTGAAGACACAATATGAAAGATGAATGAATGAATGACAGTTGTAAACCTTGCAGTTGTTACCTGATGGAGCTGTTGCAGTAAGATCCGAGGGCAACGTAAGTCTTTGCTTAACAGACTTTGAAGCTACAAAAGGCAACAAACAAACATGCATTATTAAATGAATAACATTTATAATTTCCTGAAGATGTCTCACATTTCTGAGACGCTACAGTAGAGTGCTCCACATCCATAATTCTGCCGAGGCGCTCAGCAAGACTTCTCCGCAGAGGGACTCCGTCTCCACATCCGAAGTCTGCAGCTGAGAAATTATAATGAATAAATAAATTGTACTTCACGTTTTGCACATTTGAATTAGTCTCGAAGTCGTACCATCGCTCATATGTTTCAAAGAAG
Source organism: Knipowitschia caucasica (assembly GCA_964034765.1). Taxonomy (NCBI): domain Eukaryota; kingdom Metazoa; phylum Chordata; class Actinopteri; order Gobiiformes; family Gobiidae; genus Knipowitschia; species Knipowitschia caucasica. The sequence continues at coordinate 43,522,144 of OZ035828.1, read as the reverse complement.
ATTGAATGTTTTCTTTGCCACCATTATTAGGAGCCTCCCCGCCGGCGTATATCGCCCTCTTCATGCTGGCCTTGATAGCTCTTCTGAGGCGGATTTCTTCTAATGTGCTCACTCCAAAGTTCATAGATTCTTCTGCTGAAAAACATGAGTTTCAGATTCAACGATTGTCACAAAAACAGGAGAAAAGTGCTTTTTGAGAAGCCGTACCTGATTTAGGACCCGTGGCTTGCTTTCTGGGAGATTCTCCCTCTTCTGAGAACTGGTCTGAGGAATAATGTTATGTATAAATGTAAAGTAAAGTCCTGTGTGAATGTATTTAAGTGTAATTAAAGTAAGCAAGGGCTTTTACCATCTTCATCTTCGTCATCATCTGCCGGGTTGATCACCACCGGGGGGTGTGTGGGGCTAGGGACTGGTTCCTGTGATTCCGTCTTTTTAACACCTCGGACCTGAGGGTTGGCAGCTGTGGGCAAAGGGGGCTGTGGGGGCACCGGCTCCTCCTGGGGCACTTCTTCACACTTTGTACCTGAAACATTGGTTGTTGAATTTCACGCTCTCAGTCAAACAATCTCAACAGCAGAACGTAGGACAGTTATTGTATTCATAATATGAAAAAAAAAAAAAATATATATATATATATATATATATATATATATATATATTATATATAAAAAAATGCATCAGAATTTCAAATTCAAACAAGAAGTCATTCATTATTATAGTTTGATGGCGTGTAGGTTACGGTGCAAAACAACAGCTTTCCTAAATGAGTCCGCTGTCAGCAGCTTGTAGTTCACTTTGTTAATACATTGGTCTAAGAACAGCCGTGGGGCAGATTCACATGCTCCAGTCCCACATACACCCAGTGCATGTGCAGTCATGACACACAGGTCTTTGTTAAGGAAAAGTGCACGTTTCCACCGTGTGACAATCACAGGAACAAGCAGACTTAAAAGCCCAAGGTTTGGCGCCCTGAGCCTTCCAACCCCTGAAGAGGCAGTCCACGGTTCACGCTCCGGGGAAAGCCCTCAGGCCACAGGATACTCCCATTGTCCAAGTGGCAGCGAGGATGAGTGAAAACAGCTGAAGCAAAGCAAAGACCCAACGATGACAGGCTTCATGGCTCCGGGAGATAGAGGAGTTCAGGGAAAGAAAACTCAGTACTCCAGTCTCTCAACTTCTCACCGCCTGCGTTTCTTCTATTGACCCAAGCCGCCCACCAGATGCAACCATAGAATTAAATATCGCTGTATGACTAACTTGTTTAGTTCTTAAATACCGCAATCCTGCAATGTGTTGTGAGTTATATATTGACAGCACGTGAAAATACTCAACCTGTGTCAAAATACACTCACCTTTGTCTGGTGGAACATAAAGCCCATCGATACAGCGGGGTTTCTCATGGAAGAAGGCACAGTGAGGCTTCTGGCAACCCGCTGGCTGGTTCTCCCAGTAACATGCTATCTGTTTACGGTTATGCTGTGAAAGAGAAGGCCACACATTAGCAGATTTAATATGTACACAATTTCAAGCATAATTACACTGTAAAGCATTTTGGGAGAAATGCTCGAGTTTGATTTACTAAAACAGAGCATTTAGGGTTTTGAAAATACTTTAAATGGTAAATTCTGTCAAAAGTTGAAACTTTGGATGACATCAGAATAATGAAAATCTATGTACAATTAAAATACACCGCACAGTCTAATGGGCATGTGAAAAAGTCCCTATACATTTCTACACAAAGCATTTAGTTTGTAAAGAACAGTTTGTCTCCTTTACTTTGCCTTTGAGGATCTTACCGTGATCTTCATGTGGCGAAACTTGCAGGTGGGTCTAAAACATCTGCCTTCCTCCCACAGGTTGCAGACCACCTCATTACCAATCGCAGCTTCACAATGTCTAAAAGGACAACTGTCTCCCTGTTTACAAAGTCAAAGTGTTAATGGTGTTTTTAGTGAATTTGAATCTAATGAAAGTAAAGTCTTCCAAAGACAGTCTCTTACTTTGGTACAGTTGGAATAGTAAAAAAAGTAGCAGTCATCTCCATGGTTCGTCATTATAATCCTGGTGCGTCTGAAGTAACAGGTGACTGGATTTCACTCTTCAAACCCAAGGCTTCTTTTCAAAGCTGACAGAATGCTTCCTGTAAACAATGAACCCATCAACCTCATGGGTAAATTATTAATTCTTTCTCTTTTTTCTGCAAATCTGTTTGGATCCCCTTCAACTCATGAATAGCAGAGGTTCATTTCTTATAAATAATTGTAGAAAGTTTAACAGTAAAACCCATCGGGGTTATTATACAAACACAACTACGGTAGTATTTGGTGAAAATGTGTTTTTATGTATTTAAATGCACCCATTGGTTTAACTTTACCTGAGGCAATGGGCAACAGGTGGCCTTCCAGGGTGGCTGGTTGTGAATCTTCTGGCAACTGAATCCTGAAGGAACACTTGATCCGTAAGAAAAGAGGACAAGGGGAGGGCTGTCCAGACACTTGTATACTATAGATGATGTAGAATTTTGAAAGTCCTTTGGGGCTTTGTTTAAAATGAAAGGGCGTTACTGGGTTTGAAAATTATGAAAAAATCTCAAAAACTAGGCAAAAAAAGAAAAAAAAGATTTTTAAAAATAAACTCTGGGTCAAAAATTATGCAAATAAAATGTAAAATTCTTCAGCTTTCATCTGGTCTTCAGGTTTAACATGCCATGGATGAGGCAGGATGCTCAAAAAGAGAAAATAGTGAAGCAAAAATGATCCATATCCGCTCAATATTCCAAAAAGGGGCCAAGAGGGTACCTGAAACCTAAAGAAACACCTGTAGGGAACTGAAAACAGGTTATTTTGAGTTGGATACATGAACAGCAATAAATGAACACATTCCATTTTACAACGATATACATTTCACATTGTCCTTAACAGTTTGTTAGTAAAGCATCAAATGACACCCACTGAGCTCTGCCCATTTGATCTACTCTGTTCTCATACAAGATCTGCTCTCTGAAAATGAGGCAATAACGTGTCATTTGAGTAGTTGTCATACCAATCCACATGGTGCGTGGTAAAAACTAACAAGCTACGTTTTCCAGTGCAATATATTTAAACAAATGTCTGTGCTTTTTACGAATAAATGCAAAGTGAAAGGATTCACAGAACATAAAACACATATAGCCTAATATATAACATACATGTGAATTTGGAAACGATCCATCTGTCCTATTATAATTCATTTTTTAATACAGATTGTTTAGCAGCTAACAGCTAGCTAGCGAACTGTGCTACTAAAAAAGCTGACAGACGACACTCACAGTATTTATAAGTCACATAACAACTCCTTGGACATTTAGGAAACCTGTGCTTGATATTATTAATTCGGTGGATTAAAGTTTGTGTTTCATAATCGGGTTAAGGCCATAACTGTACGAGGCCGAGCCATAACAGACTGATTCCGACCTTAGCTTTAGCATCATGCTAACTCAGCGTACACACAAACAGGGTTCACGGAGATAATCTGAGCATGTGCGAAATGCGGTGCAGTCAGTAAAGTGTAGGAATATTATGTTGAATCAATTACCAGTCAGGAATTAAAGAAAAAAAGAAAAACTTCACGGAGAAAGAAGACAGAAGTGCGGTCCTGGGCCTGAGACTGACGCGAAATGGCGTCCCCGGAAACGACACGAGAAGGCGGGGCCAATAGATCCATGGGCGGGGCCTGCGAGACAAACTACATTCTTCTTCTTTATTAATTTCCGGCAGGCTGTACACTACATCAGAATCAGAATCAGAATCAGAATCATTTTTATTGCCAACGTAAGTAACGGGAGGTCACAGACTTGGAAATTGCTTTGGCTCAGTGCAACAGTCAAAAAGAGATAATAAAAATAAGAATAAAAAACACTTCTAAAGAATAAATTTAAATTTAAAATAGAGTTACAGTTACTATTTACAATATACAAGTGCACATGGTGCACACAATGTAAGGTGACAGCAGTACAGTGAAGTAAAGTGACGTATGATGGGCAGTAAAGTGACTTTATAAAGGGCGGGGGGACAGGTTAAGAAGTGTTCAAGAGTCCAACAGCAGAGGGGAAGAAACTGTTCTTGTGGCGGGAGGTTCTAGTCCTGATGGACCGCAGCCTCCTGCCTGAGGGGAGTGGTTGGAATAGTCCATGTGCAGGGTGAGAGGGGTCGGCTGTGATACGACCAGCCCGGCCCTCGAGCTCGGGCGACGTACAGGTCCTGCAGCGATGGAAGGCTGCGGCCGATCACTTCCTCTGCAGAGCGCACAATGCGCTGTAGTCTCTGTTTGTCCCTGACTGTGGCTCCAGCGAACCACACGGTGATGGAGGAGGTGAGGATGGACTCGATGATGGCCGTGTAGAACTGCACCAACATCTGTGCAGGCAGCTTGGCTTTCCTGAGCTGCCGCAGGAAGTACATCCTCTGCTGGGCCTTCTTGATGAGGGAGCTGATGGTCGGCTCCCACTTGAGGTCCTGGGTGATGGTGGTGCCCAGGAAACGGAAGGACTCCACAGAGGTGATGGGGGAGTCCATCACGGAGGGTGGGGGTGGGGGGACAGTGCTCTTCCTGAAGTCCACAATCATCTCCACTGTCTTCTGGGCGTTCAGCTCCAGGTTGTTACCACTGCACCAGGACACCAGCCGGTCCACCTCCCTCCTGTAGGCGGACTCATCGTTGTTGGAGATGAGTCCAATGAGGGTGGTGTCGTCCGCGAACTTGATCAGCTTCACGGAGTCGTGGCTGGAGGTGCAGTGGTTGGTGTACAGGGAGAAGAGCAGGGGAGAAAGAACACAGCCCTGTGGGGCTCCTGTATTTATAATCCGAGAGTCCGAGACATTCTTCCCCAGACGCACTCGCTGCTTCCTGTCCGTCAGGAAGTCAGTGATCCACCTGCAGGTGGAATCGGGCACGTTGAGCTGGGAGAGCTTGTCCTGGAGCAGGGATGGCAGGATTGTGTTGAAGGCAGAGCTGAAGTCCACGAACAGGACCCTGGCGTAGGTCCCCGGGGAGTCCAGGTGCTGTAGGATGTGGTAGAGGGCCAGGTTAATGGCGTCGTCTACAGATCTGTTGGCTCTGTAGGCGAACTGCAGGGGGTCCAGGAGGGGGGAGGTGAGGGACTTGAGATGGGAGAGAACCAGGCGTTCAAATGACTTCATGACGACAGACGTAAGTGCTACAGGTCTGTAGTCATTGAGTCCTGTGATCCTGGGCTTCTTCGGGACGGGGACAATGATGGAGGATTTGAAGCAGGCCGGGACATGGCAGGACTGCAGAGAGGTGTTGAAAATGTCCGTGAACACAGGAGTAAGCTCACTGGCACAGTGTCTCAGAGTGGCCGGAGACACGTGGTCCGGGCCAGGAGCTTTGCGGGGGTGCAGCCTCAGGAAGAGTTGTTTAATCTCTTTAGCGGCTATTGTTAGGCTGGGGGCAGGGCTGATGGGTGGGTCGTTAGAGTAGTGGGGGGTGGGGGAGGGAAAGGTGTCAGGGGCAGCATCAAAGCGACTGAAAAATAAGTTCAGATCGTCAGCTAGCTTGTGGTCATCAGCACAGGGGGGGGCTTTGGGTTTGTAGTTGGTGATCTCCCGTAGGCCCCTCCAGACAGAAGCAGTATCGTTGTTACCAAACTGCTCCTGTAGTCGTTCTCTGTGCCGGGACTTGGCTGCTTTCAGTTCTTTCCTGAACTGATATTTAGCTGCTTTGTAGCCGCTGCGGTCCCCCTCCCTGAAAGCAGACTCCTTTGCTTTCCTGAGCTGCCGGAGTTTAGCAGTGAACCAGGGTTTGTCGTTGTTATAGATGACCCTGGTCCTTGTTGGAATGATGCTATCCTCACAGAAGTGGATGTATGACGTCACAGTGTCCGTATATTCATCCAAGCTGTCTGTGGCAGCTCTGAAAAGGTCCCAGTCTGTAGATTCCATGCATGCGCGCAGCTCTTCCACAGCTTCATCAGACCACACTTTGGAGCTCCTCACTGCAGGTTTCGAGAGCTTTAGTCTCTGTCTGTAAGCAGGAACCAGATGTATCATGGAGGGATGCTGCCCTCTTCCGTTCAGGTTGATACTACATTATTACACGCGGTACAAACTGAGCTACATTCTTTGTAAATGCAAATTTGGCAGCACTTAATTGTTGGTCTTTCTGATAATAATAATGAAGTTTAGAGGATTATTTAAAACTTTGTGACTCTAAGAAGAAGGCAATATGGTTGACATGTCAGATTGTAAACATACAGATTGTAAACATACAACTATATTGCTTCTACTAGGATACAAAGTACTTTATAAATTACCTTATTTTGCCAAATGTAGAGATTTCTTTATTATGTTATATCTAGAGATTTTATACTTGTTTCTTTGATGCTAAAGTTAGAGATTTTATTTTATAGAGTTATTGTTCATTTATCTTGTGTTGTGTGCTCTTCATTTATACTTTTCTGTAACTGGTGATGCAACACTGAAATTTCTCCACTATGGGATGATTGAAGGATCTCTTAATAATAATCTTGATCCCATTGTACCTTGATGACTTCTGTTCTTAATTATGTCCTACACTTAAAGTTTGCCTTTATATGCTCTGATTGTAATGTATATTGGAGATATGTAAGCCTGTAAGCATAATTTATTCATAATAATTAAAAAAACGAGCCGAGCCTACTTCACAGATGTATTTTATTATCACATATTTACAGTCTATGATTATCACACACAGCTGCGGTAAAAAACAATTACTCATAACATCAGTAAATCTATAATCAGAGATGTGCTAGGCTTTGGAACCAAGTCTCAACAATAAACATTTGTGGCAATTTCGTTCTATTTTCAAACTGTATCATTCTGTATTTCTCTTCCACAATAGTTGAAAAAAGTTGGGTGGATTTGGATATTATGTGTGTATATGTGTTTTAAATGTATTTTATGTGTGTTTTATGAATGATCATGAATCGTGCCGTGTTGAAAGACAAATCTCTGCTCAATTTGAACAGACAATAAAGATCTATTCTATTCTTCTATTCTATTCTTACCTTTCCCTGTGTGGAGAGTCTGTGGATTACACAACGGAGAACAAGGCTTGCTTCTGGTCAGCTGGTCTCTCCTAACTTTGGCTCGCTGCATCACCGCCTTCTGCTGACAGACAGTGGCAGTTGTTTTCTAATTTTGCTCTGATGCATTTTATCACCACAGCCCACCGTACTGCCAGCACTTTACTTTTCCACATTGGCTTGCAACAGTATTTTAAATGGACACTGTTCAGGTAGGTAGTGTCTGTGTTTGTACGTATTCATTTGCTTTCTGCAGTTATGAGAGATTTTTTTTTACCATTAGTTGTAAATGTTATTCATAGAAACTGGTGTCTGGCTTTCACTTGGACCTGGGGCCACTGAAGGAACCCATTGGATTTATCCGCGTTATAGAATGGGTAAGTAGATTTTTCGTAGTTGTTATGGCAAAATGCAAAGTGTCACAATTGCAACAATAGTCTGATTATTATTGTTGTTATTGACACTTCACCGCAATCTCTTCGGTGTTGTCATAGTTACGGGAGGCATATACTGTATATGTAGATAATAAATAACAAATGTGGTATACAAATTCACTCTCTCTTTGTTTTCTCAAGTTTGAAAGTATGTCAGTAATTGTGGGACAAATTGAATTGTAAAGCTTTTCATACGGAACACTGAAACCAAAAGCTAGAACCTTTATCCTGTTGCTGTTTTATTGTTTAATCTTGTACTAATAACAAAATGCAAAAAAAGCAAGTGACCTCATTAGAGAATTGTTTTTGGTCAAATGTGTTAAAACAAACTCAGCTTTAAAAGTACAACACTTTCATTTCCAGATGTTGATAAAGATTACTTTTGCAGTGGAGCAGGAGGATCATCTTATACACATTTTGTCAAGTAGAAATGTGTCTCAAAAACTTGGGACACAGGAGGATGTAGAATTATAATAAGTTTCATAGATAGATACTTTATTGATCCCAAAGGAAATTGTGCATTGGTTCCTTGCTTGCAATCATACAAACATAGGATCGAGCTAAAATATACAAAACAATTACAAAAGACAATAAAAACATTAAAATAATTAAAGGAGAAGTTTAGGCACTGCAAGACAATTCTCAAGATAATAAATCCTCTTCTGATCTCATCATTCTATTGTTGTGCTTTCTTTTGAGTATTGATACTGACGAGTTTCTGCGTTATACAAAGTTTAATTGTGGCTGGATTCATACAAGAGGGAATTTGCAACAAAACATAAAAAACCAATAGATTACATATGAGTGTGTGTAGAAGTGAAACATTCAACAGGTTAAGAAAAGGTTGAAGAACATTGACATTAGACACAGTTGTGAACAGTGGGAATAAAGAAAGAGCTCAAAAACATGACAAGCAACTGTTCCACTTGGAAATAAACTCTGTTCTGAATACTTAAAGTACTGAGCTTCTAGTACTCTTCCAAATACACTACTATACAAATAGACAGTTACAGAAATATCAGTACTTAAACATGTTAGAATGATGATAAAATAAACTTTCATTAATACTCACCAGAGGTCGGTTCAATATCCTCCTGTGTCCCATCTTTAACATAACGGCACGGAGCAGTGGCTGAGTGGTTAGCGCTCTCACTTCTCAGCAAGAGGGTCCTGGGTTCGAATCCCGGTCGGAACAGGGTCTTTCTGGGTGGAGTTTGCGTGTTCTCCCCGTGTCTGTGTAGGTTTCCTCCAGGTACTCCGGTTTCCCCTACCACTAAAAACATGTACAATAGGTCTGTGCCTCCTGTACTGGCCCCGCTCCCATCTCTGTGTGGAGTGAGAGACTAATGCCCAAAACTGTAAACCGCTTTGACTCTGGTCTGTGAAAGGCGGTATATAAATAAATTGTTATTTTTATTAAAATTAGTTGTTATTTACATTGTTGAGAATTTAAATTTCAGTGTCAAAGATTTAAAATCACATCAGATCGTGTGTTTTAATATTTACAGCCCATGGTTGTACCTCAGTAATGAGGCAGGTATGACATGATAGTCCCGACCTGCTCCATGGGTTCATTTCTTACTGTAGTCATTATAGAATTATCGGAGTCATAAAACCTAATCTCAGCATGTTTAAGTAAGGATCAAAAACGATTAATTGATCAATAAATTGGTTGACAATGAATTACTATTTCAGTTGTAATTAATGAATGAATGTGTTTCAGCCTGAACCCTGCCTGTGAGTTCAGAGTGTTTTAAACATTTGGTTCTATGGAATTATGCACTAACCTCTAAGTTACACACTAATGTTTTTTTAAAAGATCCTTATTTAGCAGAAATAGCATTAAAAGCCATTACGCTGTACTTTGAAGAGGAAGGGTTCTAGTGCGTTCCATCTTCCTGCCATTGTCCCTGCATCAGACAAACTGCTGAGTGAGAGCTTCTTGGAAACACAACGATAACCCTTTGGAAATGTGAACTCTAACCTTGTGCAAATGCAGAAGTTTTTTGTAATAAAATGCACACTACATGTTCTCCTGCAGGTATTTGCCATCTTTGCCTTTGCTACAACCGGAGGCTACAGTGGGGCCACCAGCCTGACGGTTGAATGTCCAGATGTGGAGCCTCAGGAGGTAACAGCTGTGTTTGGATACCCCTTCAGGTGAGTTCATATGCTGAAGTCAAAACAGTTTAAATACTTCTCTGTTCATCTCAAGTGTATCTCAATTATCCTTATGAAACATTATTGAACTAAACATTTGGATTTGCCCATAGCCCAGTCCACAGAAGCACTGAATAATCTGCTGTGATTTATGGATTATTGTTATTTTATTATCATTATTATCTTTTCCCTTAACGTTTCTGTTGTTGGGGGCACTTTTTGATCAAATTAAACACTTTATATCAGGTGTCTCCAATCTTTTTCTCCCCCCGAGAGCTACTTTCCTGGGACGATAAAGGCAGAGAGCTACTCCTTTAAGCGACCCTGGGAAAAAGATGGTGATATATTGGTGTGAACAAGTCTGATATTGGATACCTTCATTATTTATTATTGCATATATTGTTGATAGTGCACAAGGTGAGTGAATTTAAAGTAATAAATAATGATAATGAATAATAAAATCTGAAATATTAAGTATAGTGCTTGATTTGTCTATTTCTAAATCCTTTGGCGAGCTACCTGGAAGGGGGTGGTGAGCTACTGGTGGCTCCCGAGCTATAGGTTGGAGACCCCTGCTTTATATTGTATACATTTTCTCATCCACTCTACTTTAGTGCTTAAAGTATTCTGTCTTCTCCTGCTCGTTCAGGTTATCAGCTCATTCTTACGTCATCCCGTCATGTAACCAAGCTCCAGCGAGTGAATTCTACCTACAAGGAGATTTCTCGTCCTCGGCAGAGTTTTTCGTTTGTGTCGGGGTGTTTGCCTTTCTCTATTGCACCGCTGCACTGGTCCTGTACTTGGGCTTTCAAAGTGTCTACCGCCAGACGAGCCACGGACCCACGATAGTAAAATCAACATTATTGCACAGTAGTTTATTGTACAGCATTTAACTCTTGTTCTTATTGTTTCAGGACTTGTTGGTGACAGCAGTCTTTGCCTTTTTGTGGTTAGTGTCATCCTCAGCGTGGGGGAAAGGTTTGACTGACATTAAAGCTGCCACCAGCACGGAGCACCTGCTGGAGACATGCCCTCTCTGTAAGAGCAGTGACGGACCATCCCTGGGCCGCCTCAACGCCTCTGTGGTACGTACCTGAACAAATACATCTCAGCAAAATTAAGCACTTGGTCATTGTGTAATAATGGAAAAGAAATGAAAAAGAAAGTGTGGTTTTAATACACTAAATAATAATAATACATCAAACTTATATAGTGCTTTTTGGACACTCAAAGACGCTTTACAAATATAAACAAACATTGACAAACAAAACTAGGGAAAGGCTGAAAGAGGTGGGTTTGGAGAAGAGATTTAAAGTTCTGTAGTGAGTCTGAGTTTCTAATTGGTTGAGGGAGTGAGTTCCAGAGAGTGGGGGCAGCTGCAGCGAAGGCTCGGCCCCCCCAAGGTTCAGTGTTTAGTCCTGAGGGGAGTGAGGAGGCTGGAGTCTGTGGGTCTGAGGCGGCGGGAGGGACAGTGATGATGGAGGGGGTCGGTGAGGTCAGAGAGGGCCAGGTTATGGAGGGACTTGTAGGTGAGAAGGAGGAGGACCTTGTATTGTATGCTGTGTGGAACAGGAAGCCAGTGGAGTTGTTTGAGGACAGGGGTGATGTGGTCTCTGGAACGGGTGTGGGTGAGCAGGCGGGCGGCGGAGTTCTGGATGTATTGTAGTTTTGGGGGAGACCGAAAAGGAGGCAGTTGCATTAGTCCAGTCAGGTGATGAAGGCATGAACCAGTATTTCAGCAGTGGATTGGGAGAGGGAGGGGAGCAGGCGAGCGTTGTTGCAGAGGTGAAAAAATTATATTTTGGAGATGAGTTCATGTATTTTGACACAAACATGTGCCCTATAGCTTCTTAAACTTGTGTTTTTGAAGCTTTTAGAAGTCAAAATAATAATAATAACTCTGCTCTAACATCAGCCCAACAACAACAATAAAAAGGTAGATACTTATAATCCGGCAATAACTTAAAAAAGGATGTACTGCTGCCTGGATTTTTTTGATGACATCATATTCTTGGGTTTCACGAAGCTGGCCAGTAGGGGGCGCATGAGCAGAGGTGGGACAACTCAGTGTTGCTCCCATTGAAAACCATGTAAAGTCTGTTTTGGAGTCAAAGGCTCTCCTCCTGTGCGGTGTACGGTTGTTGGAACAGTCTTAATCAGGGACACTTAATTCTAACAGAGTGCTAACAAATATTTCTGAAAAGAGTCTTGATTTTGGGCATTTTTGGAATAAAAAGTAGAAGAAAGGGCTGCGTTTCATTTGGGTGGCCTGCAGGGGGCGCTTATCTGGGAAAGCCTTGATTCCAGTGATTTTTTCAAAGTGTCCTCCTTTATATGAGCCCACAGTTGGAACATGAACAAACTCCTGTCTTTCTCTAATTGTGCGGTGGCTACAAGCGTACACCGCACAAAAAGATGGCATTTTGACACCGCTTCTTCTTCTACTGTATCTCCGTGTATAAACCACTTCTTCTTCTACTATATGTTTGTGTATAAACCACTTCTTCTTCTACTATATCTCCGTGTATAAACCCGGCAGACTGCACCTCCAGGATACGTCACGTCCTGTCCTACGTTTGCTATTCGCGCCACTGCCCTGACGTCTTTTGAAACGCAAGAATTGCAATTAGTTTTGTCAAACCCGTTCATGTTCTGAGGTTGTGAACGCTTCAGCAGTCACAGTGAAGTGAACACCCAGATGGAACAAAGGGAAACGGTTTTCCAAAAAGACTGTATATGTTGTGATCACTACACCTTTGGATAGTCAAGTGCCAGAACAAAATTAATACTTACATTCTGCTACAAATGTCCTTTTTTGTCCTTTCAGATCTTTGGATTCCTGAATTTGATCCTCTGGACGGGCAATTGCTGGTTTATTTACAAAGAGTCTGCTTTCCATAAAGGTCCAGCTCCAACCAACTCGTCTGTAGAAACTGGAGAGGGCCTCGCCTCCTTCTCCCAATAGTGAAATCTGCTCTTCACATTTTCATCCTGTTCCATTTGCTTTACTCAAAGAACGTGACGTATATGTTTTACTTTTCATGTTGTGTGACTGATGATGAGGTGCTCATGTTTTAACTGTTGATGTATTCTCTTTTTGTTTTTTATCCTATGTTATCAGCCTGAAGCTTTAAACTTTTATTATTTTGTTTTTCTTTGTGTATCTTTGGAGCAATCACATATATTATAACATTAATCCATCAGCATTAAAGGAGCAGTTTGTAAAAATGTGGCCAAAAGTGGTACTGCAGCCTCTCCCACTCTCCCTGACTCAGGTTGCCAGATATGCAGACGAATCCAGCTGGGACCATAACAGCTGAATAGACAAGAGTTTTGTCAACAACAAATCTATAAACAACACCTTTTTCACAAAGATAGAAATCCTGGTTTTATTCCTTGTTTTGTCGTTAATGATTTGAGCATCATAACGAGACCTTTTTTAGTTCTGCGCCACATGGTACTTTACCAGTGAGATTAGCTCCACATGGTACTTTACCAGTGAGATTAGCTCCACACGGTGAGTTCTGGCGCCAGGATCACAGACTTTCTGATTGGTGAAACGGTGGAGGGCGGGACATCGAAATGAAAACAATAACAAGATTTAGAGGCTGGAAAAGTAATTTAGAAATTCAAATATCTCTGAACTACTGTTATCAGTTAAAGAAGGATTGGAAAAGAGCAGATTGTTATTATGACAGATTAGGGCCCTTTAAAGATGACAGATTAGGGCCCTTTAATGATGACAGATTAGGGCCCTTTAATGATGACAGATTAGGGCCCTTTAATGATGTCTTGACATGAAAATTGTACATACTGCTACTTTAAAATAATAATATTTGATTTAAATGTTGTGATTATGGTGTGCGTGTTTTAAATCTGTTAAATCTGTTAAATCTGTCTGATGTTGTGTTGTGTAATAGTGTAACCACCACATGTGTAGATCATCTGACTCAGGGAAAACCAAAGGAACCCACTTTTCCATTTCTCATTTTACATCAAAATCTGCCGCTGATTAAACCAAGTTTGTATTTAAATATTCAGTTTTTTGTATAAACGCTGTAACCATGAGAGGCCCTGACCCTGTGTGTGTTCTCGACCCATGTACAGTCTGTGTGTGTGTGTCTACAATAAAGAACCACATTTGTACCAATATTTCTCCATAAATCCGGTGTTAAAATCACTCCACTGGCTTCTGTGGAGTACAGAATAAAGTTTAAAATTCTTCTTTTAACAAACAAAGCCATAAATGGCTTGGCTCCTTCTTATCTCCAAGACATTTTAATGTCTTATCAACCAGGTCGAGCTCTGTGCGCGCAAAACGCCAGACGTCTGGTGGTCCCTAAGGTTTCAAAAAGCACTGTCGGTGGCAGAGCATTTAGCTCCAAGCTCCTTTACTGTGGAATCAGCTCCCCACCCACGTTAAGCAGACACGGTCTCTACGTTTAAGGCCAGGCTTAAAACACTCTTCTTCAACTTAGCATTTGGTCAGGTTTCGTCCGGGCTTGGTGTCTGCGTATGTGGGACCCGGTCCGCTGCATCTTCAACCCTACTCTCTAGGCCAGGCTAAAACAGTCCTCTTTAGTTTAGCATATGGCTAGGAAGGTAAGACTCGGAGAAGGCTAAACTCCTCAGACTGTCAGTCAAGCTGCATAGGGAGCCCCCTGCTGGAGAAGTATGGTAACTTAAGCACTATCCTCTCCTCCATCCTACTTTAACTGTTTAGCATTATTAGGATTTTGACTGTAGTTTGTTCATTGCTATTCACCCGCTGTCCCATTGTCTGTTCCATGGTACGATGACGGGATCTCTGAGCCTGGCCTCCTCCATCTACACCTGCGGACTGCCCCGCCCGACCCGCCTGGGAGCGTCTTAGTCCTGCACCGGACCTGTCCACGTTCAGCGGCCGCTGGTCCACGTTCTGTAGCTTAGGTCCTGGATCTAGAGCCCGTGCGTCCGTGGGAGTGGATCCCTTTCTCAAACCATTTTCCTGAGGTTTCTCACTTTTTCCCACTGGGTTTTTCTTATGAGTTTTTCCTCTGATGCAGGAGTCTGTTGGGCAGTTAGTGTCCAACTAGAAGGTCTGTGATGATCCAGAACACTTTAATCTACAACATGTGACATTTATCAACATGTGTTCTATATTCTTTATGTGTGTTAATTGTTGATTCTCTGATCTGTGTTGGTGATTTCAATGGTTTTGTTAAGTCTCTGAGATGATGCTGTTGGGATTTAGGGCGTTACGAGAATAAATTGTATTGTATTGTATATTTCAGTTTTTAGTTTATATCAAGACACCCCCTCCACACGAAAGGCAGTACACAATCAAGCAATCGGTGCCAAATTATACACTCAACACAATCAAACTAAAGACACACAACACAATAAAACAAAAACATACAAAACAAACAAAGACAACAAAATCACACCTAAGAGTCACACTGTAAATGTCCAGTATAAGTTTGTATATATTATATTTATGTATTGTATGTATATAATATATATATATATAAGTATAAGTGTGTATGTTTAGGATCATTGTCAGTTCCGGTATTTACACATAGAATATATTTGTTTTCCTCCCGTGCCCAGAGCGCGCACCCTCACGCGCACGTGGGAGTTCCCGGTTTGTCGGGAGCGCGATAAATGACGCACGTCGCTGCCGCGCGGTGATGATGGCGGTGCGTGAACGCGCAGTAAAAGTAATGGCTGCTCTGGTTCGGAGGGTGCCTAGCCTCGATGATTTTGTGGGTGAAAGCTGGTCGAGCTGGGTGGAGTGGGCCGGTGTGACGCCTGCGGAGGGTGAGAGAGCTCCTGCGGGATCTTATGGCTCTTTTTCGGGCTTCTGGCTCCAAACACCAGCGCTTATTATCACAGGAACCAGACACTGGGCTAAGCGCGCTACCCAAACAAAGACTCTGCCGGGTCCTAGTGCTGGCCCGCTCACATCTGCCATTTGGTTTTGTTACCATCGCTATTTACAAGATCAAAGTGGATGTACACAATTGGGCTGTGTTGTTATTTTAGGACGCCCTGGCTAAAGCACACTGCCATCTCTAACACAGACTGACTGGGAAACATTGTAGCATCATCAAAGCGGAAGGAGCCTGTGATGGTCTATGGTGATCTATGGTGATGGCCCAGATGGACTTGTTTGTTAAAAGCTAGGACGATATAGCTCTGAACTACCTGCACTAATGTCATGGTTCCATTGAAGACACACGCATATATAAATCTGGCATAATCACTGGGTGGTTCTGTGTGAATGTACTAGCATCTTTAGCAGTCTAATGCTAAGATTGTTTCTAAAGGGTAGCTTCAATGGTACCTGTCATTAGATACTCTAGTAATAACCTCTGATGTACTGATTCTGTCTTTATCCACATACATGTACCTGTGTGATTCTGTGAGAGGGCAATATTTAAGGTATCTTCAAAGCCTACATGACAAACTACCCTTTTGTAAAATTTAGTTTTTCTTTGTGCCTTTTGAAATTAGTCTTCAAAGACGATAAGTCTTCTCCCAATGAGTACACACTTCTCATCCACTTTTTGTCCTGGGGCTAAGCCAGATCCTGTACTTTCATATATTGTTTCTCACAATAGTACACCCTTAAATCTCCATCTCATTTTGACTTGTAAACATATTGATCTACTGTTTTAGTGCTATCCACTCAGCCACCGTGCTATCCACTCAGCACGGTGGCTGAGTGGATAGCACTCTCGCCTCTCAGCAAGAAGGTCCTGGGTTCAAATCCCATCCTCCAGGTACTCCGGTTTCCCCTACCACAAAAAATATGTCCAATAGTTCTAGCATGCGCCTCCTGTACTGGCCCCGCTCCCATCTCTGTGTGGAGTGAGAGACAAATGCCCAAAAAAATGTACAATTGTAAACCGCTTTGAGACTCAGATCTGCAGTGAAAAGGCGGTATATAAATAAAAGATTACTTACTTACTTACTTTCTGTTTTAGGTCACTGCGGGGATGACCTCAAGAATGACAAAAAGACAGCCGAAGCCATGCCTCTCTGTAAGGAAGGTAAGAGCAATGCCACTCAAAATCCAGTGGAAACCAGAAGTCTACATACACATATACATTATTATATGCTTCTTATCTCAGTTAATTAACCAGTATCCTTCTTTCCTTTCAGACATGTCCACCTTTGGGCTGTTTCCCGGTCACGATGACTTCTACTTGGTGGTTTGTAGCCACTGTGGACAGGTAGTGAAACCGCAGGCCTTTGAGAAACACTGCGAGAGAAGACACGGGCCACTTTCTAAATTATACGCTAAACTTCGCACCGTCACCTCGGGGTCCCAGCCTTCGAGACCGTCGCAAAACCACTCCCCGTCTCACGCGACCCCCACAGTCCCTGGGTCAACGTGGGAAAGTAGAAGCCAAGTATCCGGGCCTCCTTCTCGCAATACTCCTCCTTCACGCAATACTCCTTCACCTGCAACTCCTCCACAGTACAGACACTCGAAGAGCCCCAAGGATGCACCACGGTATGATCTGTTTGTTGAAATGTTGCAGTACAACTTTGAACCCTTTTTAGCTTGTAAATTTGCTCTCATCTCATCACTTTTTAGGGAAGAAAATAGATACAATTGTTTAAAACTTTGCATCAAAGAGTTAAATTCAATGTATTTCTGTATAGCCATAACTCACAACAGCAGTTATCGCTAAAGACGTCACAAAGTTGCTGATTTGCCAACACAGATTAAATTAAAATAAAAGAATAGAACCGTTCAAAAACAGGAAATGCAATGATTTAAAAAAAAAAAAACAACAAAAAAACGCATAGAGCTATTGGTCCATTAGGGGCAGAGACCAATGTCCGTAAAGGGCCTGGATCATCACCACTGTCCTTAGACCCTCCTGCATCACAAAGGAACAACTTAAAATAACTAAACCAAAATTGTTTTTATTTATTTATTATAATGTACTGTTAAAAAGTATGAAAGTTTACACACCCAGACAGACATTTTTGGCCATATTTCAGAGATTATGAATGATAAATAAAAAAAAATTCAGTCTGGTTGTTCTCAGCCTCTGTGGCCCTTTGACGTCTGTGACAGATTGGAGTCCTCTGTTTTAGTTGTGAATGAGTTTCTTATTGCTCTGATGGTAAAGCTTCCCCTTTTTAGCGGCAAAATTTTTTCATGTTTTTGTAAATTCCTGCGCTGTCTTGCCTGAAATGCTCATTTTAGATCTCCCCAGAGCACTTACATGAAGTTTGAATAAAAAAATGGGGAAATATGTTAACAATATGACTTCACACAACCACTGACTGACTGACTGTGTGTGTGTGTGTGTGTGTGTGTGTCATCTTTGTGTGTCATCTTTGTGTGTGTGTGTCATCTTTGTGTGTGTGTGTCATCTTTGTGTGTCATCTTTGTGTGTGTGTGTGTGTGTCATCTTTGTGTGTGTGTGTGTCATCTTTGTGTGTCATCTTTGTGTGTGTGTGTGTGTGTCATTGTGTGTCATCTTTGTGTGTGTCTGTGTGTCATCTTTGTGTGTCATCTTTGTGTGTGTCTGTGTGTCATCTTTGTGTGTGTGTGTGTCATCTTTGTGTGTGTCTGTGTGTCTGTGTGTCATCTTTGTCTGTGTGTCATCTTTGTGTGTGTGTCATCTTTGTGTGTGTGTGTGTGTGTCATCTTTGTGTGTCATCTTTGTGTTGTGCTCATGACAGACACTCGCCTCTGGAGAAGGCGTCGCACAACAGCTACTCGGAGCCCAACGTGTTTAAAGCCCCTCCGGTCCTGGAGCCTCAGATGAGCTCTCCGTCTGCGTCCCTCAAAGATCCACCCTGGCCACACGGGGGGGGTCTGCCCTCTCGGCCAACGCCCAGCGACCGGCCCCCCACACCAAAGAAGGACGCTCTAGTGTCTTCTGTACCAGCACACCGCATTCCCAGAGCCTATAATAAAGTGTCTTCTAGTGAGTATTATTCATTTACCTTCCATCTTGTCTGAATGGATGGATGTTTAGCCCCGCCCCCAACTCGCTCACAGGCTTCTCATTTCCTCTACGCTCTCATCCCACGGAGCCATCTAGTTTTATTTGTGATCTGATACGTATGCTAGCATTAGCTTTAGCACAACTTCTTGTAAGCTGTACAACAATCACTGATGAAATTGTACAAAAGCAACGCACTGCTAACAAAATATATAACTAACATTACCCGAGCGTAGATAGTCCGAGCGTAGATAGTCCGAGCGTAGATAGTCCGAGCGCAGGTAGTCCGAGCGCAGGTAGTCCGAGCGTAGATAGTCCGAGCGTAGATAGTCCGAGCGTAGATAGTCCGAGCGTAGACAGTCCGAGCGTAGACAGTCCGAGCGTAGATAGTCCGAGCGCAGGTAGTCCGAGCGTAGATAGTCCGAGCGTAGATAGTCCGAGCGTAGATAGTCCGAGCGCAGGTAGTCCGAGCGCAGGTAGTCCGAGCGTAGATAGTCCGAGCGTAGATAGTCCGAGCGTAGACAGTCCGAGCGTAGACAGTCCGAGCGTAGACAGTCCGAGCGTAGATAGTCCGAGCGCAGGTAGTCCGAGCGTAGATAGTCCGAGAGTAGATAGTCCGAGGCGGTCCCGCAGGTCTCTCCCATAGACCAGTCTCTCCAGAGGATACGATGTAAGCTAGCTCTGTTCAGGGCTTGGTTTCTTCTTTGATCATGTTGTGGCTTTAGTTCCTCTTCCTCACTGTTGTGTGGTTTGGGCTGTTTTGCTGTGTCTGCAGTTACAGCCAGAGGAGTTATAGCCACTTATGCTAACATGCTACTGTGTTTAGCAGCGCTGTAGAGGCTAGAGGACGCAGCCTCGTTCTGTGATTGGAGGAGAGCGGGCGTCACGCTAAGTCTCTACTCGGCACTTTTTACGCCTGAGTTCATAAACAGCTGAATCAATGAGCTCAAGTTTTACATTAAATTACGAATTATAATTCAACTTGTATGTAGTAATACACATTCTTATGAACTCGTTATAAAATATATCGGGTATAGCTTCTTTAATCCATTTCTGGGTCAGGGAGGTGGCAGTCAGAGCTGGACCCAATTCACAAAGCACCAGCCTCTCACTGATCCTCCTGCAGGTGGAAAGTCAGGATGGCTGCTCTGTGGTATAGCCTTGATCTTTCAGCGGGGGCTTCAGGCAAAGTGGGGCTAAGTGTCTTGCCCAAGGACACAACGGCAGCAGATATCAGTGGGAGTCGGTTGAGATGCTCAAAGGCCACTGTTCTACCAACTGAGCCACTGTCGCCCCAGATTTGTTTTCTTTTTACTACTAAAAAAAAATGCATTTACCCTTTTTTGTATAAATATCACATCATATTAATGTTGCTTTGTGTTTTCCCAGAGAGAGAGTGTGACTTGGACAAACACTGTGGAGTCCTGGACCCCGAGAGAAAGAAAGTTTGCACTCGCCTTCTTACATGCAACGTACGTATTTTAAAATCTCACATTTGACCAGTATTCTAAGTATATCTTTGAACGTCAAAAAGTCTATATTTTGACATATTGTGTGAAATAGCGGCTTTAACCATATTTATCCCGCTCGATTCCACCCCAATACAACCCACCCATGCTCCAATGGTTCATTATTGTGGCGTTGGAGCATAATACACAAAACCAAATCGGCACAAGGAACTTCGACTCAAAACATTGTCAAATAGTGAGGCCCCAGTCCTCAGACCTGGAACTCTACAGAACTCTAACTGCCCGTACTCACTCACAAGTGGCCTTTTTTATACACTTTCTGAACGGTTTTACAGTTGGCCTGAATCTCAGAAGAGCACGGCTCGTATGTGGGGATCAACTTTGTCTCTTTCATAAAAACTAGGTTTACAATGTAAAGAGGGATTGAAGCGTGTTCTTTATTCTTGTGCATTTATGTAAAACATCCTCCAACAAAACCTGTTTTCTGAGGCCACGACACGGTCCATAAAAGAGGGGGAGGGAGGGAGGGGGAGAGAGGAGGAGAGAGGAGGAGAGAGGAGGAGGAGGAGAGGAGGAGGAGAGAGGAGGAGAGAGGAGGAGGAGGAGGGAGAGAGGAGGAGAGGAGGAGAGAGGAGGAGGAGAGGAGAGGAGAGGAGGAGGAGAGAAGGAGAGAGAGAGAGAGAGGGGAGGAGGAGAGGAGGAGAGAGGAGGAGAGAGGAGGAGAGAGGAGGAGAGAGGAGGAGAGAGGAGGAGGAGAGGAGGAGGAGGAGGAGGAGGAGGAGGAGGAGGAGGAGAGGAGGAGGAGAGGAGGAGAGAGGAGGAGAGAGGAGGAGGAGAGAGGAGGAGAGGAGGAGAGAGGAGGAGAGGAGGAGAGAGGAGGAGGAGGAGAGGAGGAGAGAGGAGGAGAGGAGAGGAGGAGAGAGGAGGAGGAGGAGAGGAGAGGAGGAGGAGAGGAGGAGGAGAGAGGGGAGGAGGAGGAGGAGGAGAGGAGGAGGAGAGGAGGAGGAGGAGGACGACATGAGGAGGAGGAGGAGGAGGAGAGAGGAGGAGAGAGGAGGAGAGAGGAGGAGAGAGGAGGAGAGAGGAGGAGAGGAGGAGAGGAGGAGAGAGGAGGAGAGAGGAGGGAGAGAGGAGGAGGAGAGGAGGAGGAGAGGAGGAGGAGAGGAGGAGGAGAGGAGGAGAGGAGGAGAGAGGAGGAGGAGGAGGAGGAGAGGAGGAGGAGGAGAGAGGAGGAGAGGAGGAGGAGAGGAGGAGGAGGAGAGAGGAGGAGGAGAGGAGGAGAGGAGGAGAGGAGGAGAGAGGAGGAGAGAGGAGGAGAGAGGAGGAGAGAGGAGGAGAGAGGAGGAGAGAGGAGGAGAGAGGAGGAGAGAGGAGGAGGAGAGAGGAGGAGGAGGAGAGAGGAGGAGGAGAGGAGGAGGAGAGGAGGAGGAGAGGGAGGAGGAGAGGAGGAGGAGAGGAGGAGGAGAGGAGGAGGAGAGGAGGAGGAGGAGGAGAGGAGAAGAGGAGGAGAGAGGAGGAGAGAGAGAGGAGGAGAGAGGAGGAGGAGAGGAGGAGAGGAGGAGAGGAGGAGAGGAGGAGGAGGAGGGAGGAGGAGGAGAGAGGAGGAGAGAGGAGGAGAGGAGGAGAGGAGGAGGAGAGGAGGAGAGGAGGAGAGAGAGGAGGAGGGAGAGGAGGAGGAGAGGAGGAGGAGAGGAGGAGAGAGGAGGAGAGAGGAGGAGAGAGGAGGAGAGGAGGAGGAGAGAGGAGGAGGAGGAGGAGAGAGGAGGAGGAGGAGGAGAGGAGGAGGAGGAGAGAGGAGGAGGAGAGGAGGAGGAGAGGAGGAGGAGAGGAGGAGAGAGGAGGAGAGAGGAGGAGGAGAGGAGGAGGAGAGGAGAGGAGAGGAGAGGAGAGGAGAGGAGAGGAGAGGAGAGGAGAGGAGAGGAGAGGAAGAGAAAGATACTTTTGATCCGTGTTGGAGACATGCAGGTGTCCAGTAGCAGCAGAAACACATCCATCCAAACAAAACAAATAAATGGATCATTCTAAAAGTATCTAACAACAACAATAATAATAAGCTACAGTCCTTCAGGTCTCAGCAGCAGGTGGAGCTTGGTTCAGACCATTTTCTCTGCTCTGGTCCAAAGTAAAATGCTTAATTAGCATTTTTCATAAAGTTAGAATTCCTCCAGTGGATTTTCACCTGATCCACTTGGTTTGGACCATGAATCCTCTCTGCTCTGGTCTGGACCAGTGTGAAACCATGAATCCTCTCTGCTCTGGTCTGGACCAGTGTAAAACCATGAATCCTCTCTGCTCTGGTCTGGACCAGTGTAAAACCATGAACACTGAACTGCAGCAAGATCTCAGGCAGAAAAAAGTAAGAAAAATAACAAATGTTTCAGATACACTTAGGAGCTGCCATTTCCAGTGCATTCAAAAGTAAATGAAGTGGACACGAGCACGGTTTGTCTTTCATATAAAATGTTTTAAAACCTGATTTAAGTAATTGTATGTGCCATTACAGATTCACTCGATCCACCAGAGGAGGAAGGTGCAGGGCCGCAGTAAAAACTTTGATCAGCTCGTGTCAGAGCTCAAAACCAAGGCTCGTGAAAAAGGCGTTGAAGGAGGATCCTGTGCCAAAGGTTCACCCAGCCCAGAGGCCCCTAAAGACCAAGCTGGGTCTCCACACTGCAGGAGGCCCCTGGCAAACCACCCTGCGTTCAGGTGGGTCTGTGGCGGTGGGACCTAAGCTCTACTCCTGTTAAAGCTGGAACTTCTGTGTGTGTAAAAGTCTAATCTTTTGTTTGTCTCAAGCCTCTCTAAGCAGAAATCCTGCACTAGACCAGGGCTGTCAAAGTCAAATACATCAGAGGACAATAAAACACATTTGCTACAAGCAGAGGGACAAACTGGTTCAATTTATTAACTCTTTGCTTACTATGAGAATGTGAAACCAGATTCTGAGAGACTGGACTGACAACTTTCATCATCAAAATAATCCAATCACAAATATAGCACATGGGCGGCACGGTGGCTGAGTGGATAGCACTCTCGCCTCTCAGCAAGAAGGTCCTGGGTTCGAATCCCGGTCGGACCAGGGCCTTTCTGAGTGGAGTTTGCATGTTCTCCCCGTGTCTGCGTAGGTTTCCTCCGGGTACTCCGGTTTCCCCTACCACTAAAAATATGTCCAATAGTTCTGGTATGCGCCTCCTGTTCTGGCCCCGATCCCATCTCTGTGTGGAGTGAGAGACAAATGCCCAAAATTAACAATTGTAAACCGCTTTGAGACTCAGATCTGCAGTGAAAAGGCGGTATATAAATAAAAACTTACTTACTTACATTTTATAAAACACGTTTCCAAAGTGCTGCACAGATGAGAGTGACAGATTAAAATATACAAGTCTGATCGCTTTAAATGAAAATAAAGAACAATTAAAATGAAGCCATTAACTATATACATAATAAACGTAAAACAATAAAATGGATAGATAAAATAAAATGGAGGAGCACACAACTCCCGCGGTGTAAAAAGCCAGAGCGTGTGGGAGTCTTGTCCCTGGGTTTTAAGTCTGGTCTGGAGCTGGCCCTCGGACCGCAGCGCACGGGGCGGGTGGTAAATTTGGATGAGGTCCGAGATGTAAGGAGGGGCCAGTCCGTTCAAAGCTTTAAAAACAAACAATAAAATCTTAAAATCAATTCTAAAATGAAAAGGAAGCCAGTGCAAAGACGCTAAAACCGGAGAAATGTGCTCACGTTTTTTGGTGCCTGTTAAAAGCCGCGGAGTTCTGGACTAACTGTAAACTTTGATAAATCAGTCTCCTGTAATCCCCAGTCAAGTAGAGGGAGGTTTGAGTGAATTCACCAGACAAAAAGACGTCAATGGCAGGCAAGGAGTTAAGATTGTATATAAACTATTGAACTAAGACAGTGTCCCTATTCTATTTACTGATTTAATCAATAATCCAACATGTTTGTATGGCTCTGTCAGTCATTTCAAGTGGAATTCTTTTTCAACAGGCCCACAGACAAAAACAAACTTCTTCCAGAGAGAAAACACTTGTCCCGAACATAATCCAATAATCCCAATGTTTTCTTAAGGCTCTGTGAAGGCCAGTTTTAATCCTAATCAAATATCATCCAACATCATTCATTCAAGGACCAGATCTGACTTTGAACCCATGCACTAGACTTTGTTCTTTCTCTTTTCAGGCATCAACCATTTTCTAGTGAGAAACCTGCAGAGGAAGCAGAAATGCAGGAGGAGGTGTGTTCAGGGCCCCCCTCCCCATTGGCCCCGGCAGAGCTGCCCAGTGATGACAGCGAGGGAGAGTCGCCCGAAGAGCCTCCAGAGTTCCACTTCTCAGCTGCTCATCCCAGACCACTCGCGGTGAGAACTGCTCAATTTAAGTATTTTTATGAAAAGTTAAAGTCTGAAATATTATGCATTCATTACATCCTTAAACCTGACAGTATTTATGTTGACAACTCAGGTTTTAGAGTATTTAAATATGTTATTTATTTTAATCCCTTTTTCTAATCTCCACATGTAATTCCTTAAACTAACACCAGAGGGAGTTGTTGTGTTGGTGTTTTTTCTTTTTTACAAACAGCAATTGTTGCCCTGGCTTTTTTTTACACTAATCTGGTTACATCACCAGTATTTAGACTAAAAAATGAGCGACATGATTGTGCCAGAAGTTAAAAACGACTCCCAGTAGAACCGTGTTGTAACATGGTTAAAGGGGATTTCGCAGGAAGTAATGTCTCCTTTTTAGTCAAAAATAATAAAATCATGACTAAGAGATTAAGCAGCCATGCAGATATCAAGATTATATTCATTTCTTAAACTGTTTTACAATTATGATTTAACTTCAGGTGTAAATCCTGTTTCTCGAGTGTAATGTAGCTAGCTCTTGAATGTCTGTTGTAGCTAGTGCCGTGTTCTTCGGGGTTGCGTGTTGGCGGCAGTCTGACCTCAGACGGTAACCGGCTCAGGCTGATCAGGAAATGTGTCTCTGTGATGGGGAGAAGTGTGGACTCTGTGGGAGCGGCTCTAATGCAGGGCATGCTGGGTAACTCCAGACACCCTCTGCATGACACTATGGCCGCTCAGAGGAGTAACCGTAGCAACAGGCTCCTATCACTGCGCTGTGACGTTTCAAGAGATCCTTTGTTCTTTCGGCTGTCAGACTGTACAACAAACCTGACTGTACAACAACAAAAGCGTATTCTGCTGCTGGACACATGAATTTCTCCCACGGCGGATCAATAAAGTATCTATCTAATGCTGCCGTTATCAAAATACTTCAGTCCATGGCGGCGTGCACACTGAGCTTTGATGTTAACCCCAATTTATATCTGTTTAAATCTGTCTAAATCTAATTGGCTTCTTACAAATTAATACAACTGACCATGGGAATGAAATGGGCCTAAAATGACGGTTGGTGTCTAAGGACTGCGTTGATCCAGGACACTTTAACATTCTACAACATTCATGAACATTGCTCTCTCCTTATGGACCAATACAAATGTGTTCTGTATTTTTTGTGTCTGAACTGTTGATTCTCTGACCCGTGTTGGTGATTTCAATGGTTTTGTTAAGTCTCTGAGATGATGCTGTTGTGACCTAGGGCTATACAAGAATAAATGGTGTTGTATTTGATCACACAGGGTTATGAGTGACAAAAATATTCTTAGCTTATACATGTATATTTGATCCATATTTAAATACATTTGTTCTTGGGTTAGGACCGCAAGATTAATAGCAATTGAATACAAACTCAATTTTATAAAATCAGTTGTATTTAAATGAGATTTCTTTTGTCAGTAAGTTTGGAGGCAATTCACTAGGACCTTTTTATAAACATATATTTCCATTTATGTATCAATTCAACTAATTCTTGTATCTCCCTAAATTACAGCAGTAAATATCTCAAAGGACTTTACAAAACTTTTGAATTCACCAACACAGATCACAAGAAATATAACAGAAAACTTATTATTATTATTATTATTATTGGTCCATAAGCAGCAGAGACCAGTGTCCATGTGGAGAGTCCTGGATCATCACCACTGGCTTAAGTTAGACCTCACAAGACTCTAACAGACCCTTCTGCTAGACTTTCTTTGGAATGATTATAAAATGGGTCTGTCTTTCTGTAGATGTGTTCTTTTGGGAGCCACGCCTTGGGTCACGGCACCTTTACGTTTGACCGAAGACTGCATCACTTGAGGTCGGCCTTCAGCACCATGATCGAGCATCACATCAGCGCTCACCTGTGGAAGTAAGTCTTTACCTGCACGGTAGAGGAGGCGTGGCCTGTTCGTAACGGCGCTGCTCCTTGTTCTGTGATTGGAGAAGAGCTAGCGTATGGGCCATCCAACTGTTCACCTCATTAAAACAGTCGACCACAGCAGCCAGACTTCAGGGTCGTTTGGTCTCAGCGGGAGGTACAGGATATCTGTGTCGTCCGCATAGAGTGGAAGGACACGTTATGGCGGGCATTACGTGTCCTAGGGGGAGCATATGAAGAGAAAATAAAATGGGACCTAAAATAGAACCTTGCGGCACACCACAGGTAACGGGGGCTGTAGAGGTGAAATTACCCATGGCAAAGGTTCTGTCTAAAAAGATGAGAATGAAACTAATGGGACAAGACCTTGATCCAGAAACTGATGGATGATTAAGATAGTTTAAAATTAGTAAAACAATTAGTCTTTTGATCATATTTACGTTTTTCATCAGTTTTTCTGCAATAACTGCACCAAATATTCAGTACCAAGTGTATAAGATTGTTTTTTTTGTTCATCAGAAAAATACCTCAAGTAACAGACATTCACTCTCCACCTTCGTCAACAAAGACCAGCGCAGCTTCTCCGTCTCAGTCTCTACATTCCAAAGTGCGGACGGGGAGTCACATCGGCTCCTCGTTAAAGATGCCACCATGCATTCCTTTATCCAGCCACGGGACGTCCAAACAGAGCTCCTCTCACTCGGACTGCCCCAGACCCGTCACTGATCTGAACTCTACAGGGAAATCTACGGGGACCAAGAACGTGATGAGGCGTTCCACTAAACAGATGCTGAAACTTCGACAAGAGGCCGTGAACGCAGCGGCCCTTCGGAAACGCAAAGCCCCCAGTCAGGACGGGGACCACTCTGGCCCCAACAGGAACTGCACCGCTCAGCCGGACCGCTACATGCCCTCATCCCAAACCGCATCTTGTGGCTCTTCAGGGAGTCCCACCCCCTCTGGACCAGCGCACGGACAAACCAACGGCACCCAGTCCCCCGGCTCTAAACCCCGGTCCCACCCCTCTCCGACAGAACCCCAATGGAGCCACAGACGAACTCAACCCAGTACAATCTCCCCCGCCCCATGTTCCGCTCCAAACAGCAACTCTCAAAGACGCGTGGCCCCAGGGGACTCGGGTTCACACGGCCACGCCACTGCCAGGAGCCTGGAACATCACAACTTTCTGAAAAAACACAAAGGTGGTCCGACGGAAGAGTGGGCCCCGTCGTCCAAGTCCCCCGTTCCCCAGCACAGACTGCCATCCTCTCCCGTCCCCCCCACTCCCTCTCGCTCCAGCTTCTACAGTTTAAAGGACGGGAAAACTGGAGCAATGTCACGGGGCATAGACAAGAAACTGGCTCCACAAAAGGTGAGTGTTGTAACGAATGTGACGCACACCTGATGCTATGGTGTACAATCATACAACTGCCTTAGTGGACCGTGTATTTTTCGTTCAATGGTTTTTTCAAATTAAAATCGAGAATGAAATATCCACTCAGCCATCGGCACGGTGGCTGAGTGGTTAGCACTCTCGCCTCTCAGCAAGAAGGTCCTGGGTTCAAATCCCGGTCGGACCAGGGCCTTTCTGAGTGGAGTTTGCATGTTCTCCCCGTGTCTGCGTAGGTTTCCTCCGGGTACTCCGGTTTCCCCTACCACTAAAAATGTGTCCAATAGGTCTGGCATGTGCCTCCTGTACTGGCCCCGCTCCCATCTCTGTGTGGAGTGAGAGACAAATGCCCAAAATAAACAATTGTAAACCGCTTTGAGACTCAGATCTGCAGTTTAAAGGCGGTATATAAATAAAGATTACTTACTACTACTACTACTACTACTTAAAATTGGCTTGATATTTGATGTTTCGTTTCGATGCAGGACATGAGAAAACAAAATATTGAATAATGGGTTCAGGCTGATTTTATATTTTTTCAATTTGTGGCCAGTGGCGACATCTGGTGGTTTAGAGGCACATACTACACTTTAACCCAAATACTCGACATATTTACATTAACCATTGTTCAATATTAAGTCTTTTAATTTTCTGCATCGAATCGAAACATCAAATATCAAGCCAACTTTTAGTTTTTCCTTTTCCTCATCAAAATGAAAAAAATTGATATTTAATTTTTTATATCTTTAATTTGAAAAAACCATTGAACAAAAAATACTTAGTCCTTCATCACCTGTTTAGTGGCAATAGTATGTTTGGACTCATTTAAAAACATTTAGAAATGTTGTCAGTGCTGTCATAGTTTTGTATTAAGCGTAGTACCGATCTGTAACAGCAGGTGGTGCTCAAAACAACTAAACATGTGAGAGTCGAGGCCACATTTTAATAAGCTTTTTGTGTTTTGTTTTTCAGCCAAAATTGCACCATTAATTGTGCCTCCAGACACGCCTCCAGACACTCCTCCAGACATGCCTCCAGACACTCCTCCAGACATGCCTCCAGACACGCCTCCAGACACGCCTCCAGACACGCCTCCAGACACGCCTCCAGACACGCCTCCAGACACGCCTCCAGACACGCCTCCAGACACGCCTCCAGACACGCCTCCACGACGGGAGCTCAGCCGCGGGTTATGGACAGTATCTGTAAAGACTTTTGGGTGTTTTTGTTAACGCGGGTCAGTGCAGTATTTGGACAAGAATGTCTAAAAGTGAATGTCAACCATTGGAAGCTGGTCTGGAAAGATTGAAATACCTCAATATAATTTATGCTGCTAAAATAAACTTGATGTTTATGACTAAATTTGTGGTTTTTAAATTCATTGGAATGAGCCGGTGGTATTTTCACTAACATCTTGGCATTTCGTACCAGGACGTCATTAATATTTTAGTTTATTTATTTCTCCTTTAATCACATTCTATCAGGTATAGTTTAAAAACACTTAATGTGGTTAATATTAGTGTTGTGTTTATTATTTGTTATGAATAAATGCAACGATCAAACGTCCCTGGAGAAATGTCCTTCTGAAGCTGTGCAGGGCAGGGCTTGGTTAATGCTGTGATGGGAGACCTCTGGGAACAGCAGGTGCCACAGTGGGGCGGCTGCGGCTGTGAAGTGCCAACTGTAGTTGCGTCCTTAGGCAAGACACTTCTCCCACATTAGAATGAGTCTTGTGAGTGGTTGGTGGGAGGGGCCGATGGTACAGACTGGTTGCCTTATTTCTCTCAGTATGTCTACAGTAAAAGTTTATCCTGAAAAGTGCTACCTAAAAAAAAATGTATTAAATTAATTTGAATGTGAATCTTGGCATTTCGTACCAGGAAGCAGAATTATTAATGTATTTCACTATTAATCACATTCTTTCAGGTAAAGTTTTAAAAAACCTATATTTGGTTAAGATCAGCGTTGATGTTTGTTATGAATATATGCAATGATCAAACGTCCCTGGAGAAAAGTTACATTTGACACATGTTCTCCCCGTGTCTGTGTAGGTTATCTCCTGGTGCTCCAGTTTCCCCTTCCACTATGAACATGTCCAATAGGTCTGGCATGTGCCTCCTGTTCTGGCCCCGCTCCCATCTCTGTGTGAACGACAAATGTGACTGGTCTGTTAAAGGCGCTATATAATTAAAGATGAATTATTTTTACAATCATCTCCGGAAAAAAGTTGCATTTAGTATTGTTTTTTTTTTTTATGTAAGATTACCATAGACTTTAAATATAAATGGGATGAAAGATTACGATTTGACAGTTTCAAGTTTTTCACTTTATGGGCGTGGCTATTCTGTCACGTGTCCAAACAGGAAACTAATCTTTCTCATTTGAGTAAAAGCATGATTTTTTTTTTTTTCTCGATCCACGGGCTACAGTCCAATTGTATTTCTTTCAAAATTATAATTCCTCACAAATAATTTTGATTTAAGCTGGAAATGGCTAAGTGCAAGATTTGACGGTTCCAAGTTTTTCACTTTATGGGCGTGGCTACTTTGTCACGTGTCCAAACAGGAAACTCCGATCTTTCTCATTTCAGTTAAAGTAATGTTTCTCGATCCACGGGCCCCAGTCCAATCGTATCTATTTTACAATCATAATTCCTCACATATAATTTAGATTTAAGGTGGAAATGGCAAAGTGCGTTTCAACTCGAGGCTGGTAACTTGATCACAACAACAGCAGACCATCGAGGACCAGACTGAGACTACCAGGGCACAGTCCATGGGCAGGACCAGCAGGATGCCTGGAGACGCGGGGGTCTATGGGGGGTACAGTCCGGTGGGAGAGGGGCTGGGGATGCAGGAGTCCCGGATGTACGTGTGGATGCGCCGCGTTGCCGTGGTGACTGCTCTGGTCTCTGCGCTGTCCCTGACTCTGACCATCTGTGTGCTCTCCAGACCAGGAACCAGTGAGTGTTTGCCCAATGCAATCTGTCAAACTTTGCATTTACAGAACAAGCAGTGAACCAGTCTGTCTTTGCAGGTTTGTTTTCATGGCATCCGGTCTGCATGTCTGTGGCCGTGAGTACCTCTGAGCAGTATTGGATAGTATCAATCAATCTTTATTTATAGAGCGCTTTTCCTGCTCAGGGCAACACAAAACGCCTCACAGTCCACACCACATAAGGCACAAATCACCATGAAAAAACACACAGCTAATTAAAAATATAAAACATTAAAATCACACATAATTAAAAATATTAAAATCACACAGCTAATTTATTGGCTGCCATTGACGTGTTTGTCTGAGACCCTCTATTCGACCGGGGATTACAGGACAATACAAATAGCTAAAGACAAACTTCTTTTTTCTGATCAAAGTAGACAATCCAGTTTTTCAGAATCTGGTTTCACATTTCACAAAGTCTTAGAAAATAATAATCTATGGGTCTTGAGAATCAGTTAAATCATCAAAAACGGCTGGCAGTCAATGAGTTAAAAATATTAAAATCACACAGCTAATTAAAAACCATTCAAAACACACAGTTACAAAGTTAAAAGATAAAATTCTTCAGAGGATCTGTTATTATCGGCCCCAAGTGTTTATGCAGCAAGCCTCTATATATACTTTATTTTGAGCCATGGCAAACGAGATCAAAAAACAAGAAAATAGAAAAAGCAGCAATACATGATCATATACAAATATACAGAATGTTTTGTTTTTTTAACAAAAATCCAGACTGAAAAAGAGCAGGAAGAAGTTAAGGCTTTTAAACTCCCACCCCCTATTTATGAATCTAAATGAACTTAAATGATTAGTAGAGTTTAGCTCAGTCAGTGATATATTTACAGTTATGCTACGATAACATTCACCTGATTTATAAAGTGTTTTGTATTAATATAATCTCAATAATACCTCATACGTCCTTCAGTATCACAGTCTGTACTAATCAGACTATGGCCACGCTCTTTCCTTTCCACCGTGAATAATTCATGTTAGGGTTAAGTTCCAAGCAGATAAATGAAACTACCTCATGTGTGTATAAGGCTTTACAAAACAGTACATTTTAGTAAGAAAGGAACCGTTGAGTCGAACACATTCACTTTGTCCTGTTTGTCTAGTGCAGTGGGATATTAACTGACAAAAGGTCAAGTGTCTCGCTCTTTTAAACTATATATAAATATGAATTGACAAACTTGTTTGTGTTTGAAGTGGCAGCAGCGTATAATGAGGTGTATTGTGTGAAAAGTTGCAGAACAATGGAGGTTCAGGTCCCTCCCATTCAAAACAAAAAGGGCCACATCCAGCTTCCTCCCCACCTCAATTCGCCTTTTAAACACCTGTTTTATGTATTTTATATTGCATTTCTGCTCTTTTACTGTATTAATACTTAGATTGTGTGTTTCTGTGTTTGTTCATAAAGTTTTTTGAATTGAATTAACAGTTGCCATAGAAACACACATCACAAAGGCTGACGTGTATGTTGTGTCTGCAGTACTGGCTGTGTATGAGCGCAGGCCTGCTCTTCTTCGCCGAGGGGTCCTTCTGCGGCTGTAAACCTCACGTCCGTAACGACCTGCTCTGCTGGTGTCAGGCCCTGGGGATCCTCGGCACCATCGTCGGCCTGTGCTTCATGGTGGCCAGCAAAGAACGCTCCGAGCAGCCTCACCTGGTCTCATGGCACAGTGTCTTGGGACTGTGCACGTTGGCGGTCACTGCTCTTCAGGCGTCCTGCGGGTTGTGTGTTCTCTTCCCCAAACTGCTGCAGCTGTCGTCACATGTTGCCAAACTCAAACTGTACCACACGACCTGCGTGTTGGTCACCTCCTTCCTGTCCACGGTCACCATCGTGTCCGCCATGTTCTCAGACTGGTTTCAGGCCTCGGTGAAGGGAGTGGCCTGGTGGGCTGTGCTCCTGCTGCCCCTCCTGCCCGCCCTGGTGGTCACGAACCAGATCATTCAGCAGCATCTGCCCCACAAGAAGGTGACCACCTGAGACTGGTTCTGGCTAAAGGTTACATTATATTTGGGTTGTAATGTGTTTTGGTTTGAATCAAGAACAGTGTGAAACAATTGTACTGTTTAAAATATATTTATTCGTTTTTTTAAATAAAATGAACACAGACACAACTCGCATCCAGTCGGTTATCGCAGGAGAGAAAATGTTTTTATTGCGACTAATACTTTGCAATATTACAATGCACCACAATGTTCCATTTTGACTGTTAGCCTTTCATTCCTTGTTTTAATATTCTGTTTTCTTGAAGCGATTTGATTGTATTGCTCCTGTAGTGAGTGGCCCATCAGGTTTAGGAGCTGCTGCCTGCTCCACCCTCTTCACAGACGAAGGTGACGGAGTTGTTGAGCAGGTCAAACATACTCACTTCCACCACTTGGGCGCCTTCCTGTCCGTCTGCCAGCGCCACAAACACCTGCTGCGCGTTCTCCAGGTGTGACTGGCTTTGACTCAGCACCAGGTCTGCTGCGCTGGGCGCCGCCTCCGGGAGAGTGTCTGCAGCCTCCGGGAGAGTGTCTGCAGCCTCCGGGAGAGTGTCTGCAGCCTCCGGGAGAGTGTCTGCAGCCTCCGGGAGAGCGTCTGCCTCAGCCACCACCTCCTGCATGGACACACACACGGTTACAGGACAAAACTAGCAACATGTACAGATGCTAACATACTGCTGCTAACATGTACAGATGCTAACATACTGCTGCTAACATGTACAGATGCTAACATGTACAGATGCTGAATCAGTTTAACTATTGTTCACTTATCTTGTGCTCCTCATCCTTCTGTTCTAAAACTTGTGATGCAACACTGACATTTCCCCACTGTGGCATTTATACAGGATCTCTTCATCTAAATCTTTAACTATATACTGTATGAGTTATATTTTTACTACTTGAATGTTTCCTGGAAAAGATCTGAAACACCCAAAGTGACCGGTCACATCTGCTGCTGTGAGTTCTTCTGACACAGTGCAATGGGCTCTTACTAGTGTGTGAGTAAAACGTGTTTCGCTGGTTCCGAAACAAAGTCAAATGGACCACGGGTGAATCGACAGTAAACAAAGGACAGTTCTGACGCCAGGTTCAAAGACTTTCACAATGAGATGAAGATGAAGAGATCCTGTTGCGTCTCAACTTATAGAACAGTAGGAAAGAGGAGCACACGATCAGTGAACAATAACTCTCAAATTAAACTAAATCTGAAACTCTAGCATCAAAGAAAGAAGTATAACATCTCTATCTTGAGTATAAGTGTGAATTGGACATAGGAGTTTTTCTTGTGGTGTTCAATCAATCACTCACATTTTATTTATAGAGCCCTTTACAACACTCAAGGCGACCAAAGTGCTTTACAATAAAATCACATAAAATGCATTAAAAACATTCATTCAAACAAAAATAAAAATAGAACAGTAAGATTTTGAAAAAGTGTTGCCGTGCTACTGAATGTTAAAAGCCAGTCTGAATAAATGTGTCTTGAGCCTGGATCAGTGATGGTTCAGGGGGCAGCTTATTCCAGAGTCAGTCAAGTATTTGCATGAACATAATTAAGAACACACCGACTTATGTCCAAGTTATAAGCACATTAAAAAGAGGGCTCTCCCCGGTCCACTCATGCAGCAAAACATGAAGTAAGTAAGTCATCTTTATTTATATAGCGCCTTTCACAGACCAGAGTCTCAAAGCGGTTTACAATTGTTATTCATTTTGGGCACTTGTCTTTCACTCCACACAGAGACAGGAGCGGGGCCAGAACAGGAGGCACATGTCAGACCTATTGTGCATGTTTTTAGTAAGTAAGTAGTAAGTAATCTTTATTTATATACCGCCTTTTCACTGCAGATCTGAGTCTCAAAGCGGTTTACAATTGTTAATTATGGGCATTTGTCTCTCACTCCACACAGAGATGGGAGCGGGGCCAGTACAGGAGGCGCATGCCAGAACTATTGGACATATTTTTAGTGGTAGGGGAAACCGGAGTACCCGGAGGAAACCTACGCAGACACAGGGAGAACATGCAAACTCCACTCAGAAAGGCCCTGGTCCGACCGGGATTCGAACCCAGGACCTTCTTGCTGAGAGGCGAGAGTGCTATCCACTCAGCCACCGTGCCGGTAGGGGGAAACCGGAGTACCCGGAGGAAACCTACGCAGACAGGAGGAGAACATGCAAACTCCACTCAGAAAAGCCCTGGTCCGACTGGGATTCGAACCCAGGACCTTCTTGCTGAGAGGCGAGAGTGCTATCCACTTATCCATATTGAACATATGAAGTAAATGTTCAATAAAATCAATTGTTAGCTTCTGTGTTGACGGACTAAGTTCTCTTTTTCCTACATTTTGATTATTTTGAGTCATTATTATCTAGACCCTAATTTGGGGTCTTGTTTCTTCTTTTATTTATCTTTTTTTTCTTTTATTTTTATCTTATTTTTATTATCTTATTTTATTTATCTTTTTTTCTTCTTTTATTTATCTAATTTGGGGTCTTGTTTCTTCTTTTTATCACTGGGGGGTCATATGAAGCTGAGGTTAGCTCAGGGGTTAAACAAAATATGATTTAAATATGTCAAATTTTATGATAAAACTTCTGGGGACGAATCTATTAGTGTAGTCTTTAGCGGCTTTACTCAAGATAAAATATATTTGCATTTGAAGGAATAGTTGTTGATCGAATATGAATATAATGGTTTAATACAACCCTGAACCAGTTTAGATTAATAACTTTGTACAAGACTAATCTATAGATATTATACAAAAACACAAACGTTTCAACTCCACTTTCTATTTCTGTGTTTTAAAAGTTTGCAGTTTGGACATTCCCGAGTGGAAGGAGAGCAGACCAATGTAGGAAACCTTTTATAACAGTAAAACAAGTCTTTAGATAATGGGCACTTTTAACACTATTCTGACTTCCTGTTGTCCGCGGCAACGAGCGAAAAGCCGTTAGAAAAGTTACAGAACGCAGCATAAGGTGTGAGGCTGTACCATCGGGGCTTGATGCTCTCGGAGCCTGTGATCCTGCAGCTCAGAGACATGGTGAGTCTGGATGTGCTCCTGCAGCCAGTCCGGTCCCGAAAACAGCGCTAGGCAGAAGGAGCACCTGAGGGCGGAGCCTGAGGAGCCCGCGGAGCCTGCACCATCAGACACAAACATTTGATTTGTTAAAGTTTGTCTTTAATTGTATCTGATTTTCAATAGAATGCATGTGGTTTACTGTTTGACACGATACAAACCATGCAACACGTCTCAAGAGAAATATATTCACAACGGTCCTGACCCTGGAGATTACCAGCAACAGTTTGACTTTTCTAGAGGTGTTTAACTAATGAGGAGTCAATCAAGGATTAGAATTCATTTTGGGAGTTGTGGGGTAAGAATGGGCAGTTTATCAGTGCTAAAAAAACTGGCATGTATTGTAAAAAGAGCAGTGTGTAAAAATGTGGCCAAAAGTGGTACTGCAGCCTCTCCCACTCTCCCTGACTCAGGTTGCCAGATATGCAGACGAATCCAGCTGGGACCATAACAGCTGAATAGACAAGAGTTTTGTCAACAACAAATCTATAACCAACACCTTTTTCACAAAGATAGAAATCCTGGTTTTATTCCTTGTTTTGTCGTTAATGATTTGAGCATCATAACGAGACCTTTTTTAGTTCTGCGCCACATGGTACTTTACCAGTGAGATTAGCTCCACATGGTACTTTACCAGTGAGATTAGCTCCACA
This sequence comes from Knipowitschia caucasica, assembly GCA_964034765.1. NCBI lineage: Eukaryota > Metazoa > Chordata > Actinopteri > Gobiiformes > Gobiidae > Knipowitschia > Knipowitschia caucasica. The sequence continues at coordinate 43,485,671 of OZ035828.1, read as the reverse complement.
TGGTACTTTACCAGTGAGATTAGCTCCACGCGGTGAGTTCTGGCGCCCGGATCACAGACTTTCTGATTGGTGAAACGGTGGAGAGCGGGACATCAAAATGAAAACAATAACAAGATTTAGGAGCTGTGAAACTAATTTTTTAATTCAAATATCCCTGACCTACTGTTATCAGTTAAAGAAGTGACAGATTAGGGCCCTTTAATGATGACTTGACATGAAAATCTTACATATTGCTACTTTAAGTGATAGAAAACTATATTGAAAAACTCTTTCTTGATCCTGTATATAGTAATAAACTGCGGTCAACACTTGATGGAAGATGCCGTGTACCTTGGTGATCTATGGCCTGGTGCTGAGCCAGGCTTTCGCTGCTCGGGAAGAACTTGAAGCAGAGGTCACACTGCATCAGGGCTTTGAGCTGTCGAGAGTGGTTGCTGAACACGTCGGAGTGTGTGGTGCGGTTGTGGTACCACAGGCCGGAGAGCTGCTGTAAAAAGCAGATGATTGTACAACTGTAAGCGACACTATCCATCCCGGATGCATTCCATAAGGTTTGGTTACTATACTGAATTATCAATGACTCTTCTGGCCACCCAGGAAAAGCCTTGTTCCAGCTTCTTCCCTCTGGCAGAAGATACTCTTCTCTGAGATGCAGGACATCTCGTTATGCTAAGTTTTTTTCCACGAGCTGTTATCAGTTTGAACAGAGCACTTTAATGTTTTTGCACTTGTACAGATCTGTTTTAAGTTGGTCAACTTCACAGTGACATTTCTTTACTGTTTTTAAAATGTGTTTTATTCTTGTCTTTTAATGTTGTTTTGTGTCTGTACTTGTCCTGTGCACACTGGGAACTTTTACTAATGTATTCCAATGTAGTGTTACTGCAAATGGCGAATAAAATGAATCTGAATCTGAATCATGTCACCGCCCTAAAACTGACATTATAAACACATATGCACTTTGATTCACTTTGATTCACTTTGATGCACTTTGATGCACTTTGATTCACTTTGATTCACTTTGATTCACTTTTTCACACGACACAGAAGACGGTACTCACAAAACGCTTTCACAAAATCATGGGACCTAAAATCCACTCAGACCTTCAGAGTCAATAGTCAATAGTCCTCATCAGACTGACCACATTTTGACATGAATAAATCCAGCCACTGACCCACAATGGCGCCCCCATATGGTTGAGTATTGTTAGTGCAGCAAAGACATAATTCATGCAATATGTTAAAAGAGGCAGTGATTCATCCAGACGCTATGTTTAAAATACTGTGAGTAATCGCCATGAACCCCAAAAGTAGTAGTTATCATGTGTTTTCAAATAGGAACGGACACAACTAAATGCCTGCAGCCTGATAGAGATAGAGAGATAGATAGATACTTTATTGATCCCCGTAGGAGAAATTCAGGTGTTATAATTATATTATATCATGAATATTTTGGAGAAGACCGACAGAACAAAACCAACCCCCCTTCTGCTTTTTGTCAGTGTGCACCTGTCTGAGCTGTTTAAAGACCTTATGACGGGTTTGATTTATTTAGAAATACAGTTTTAATACCATTTTATATTAGAAGAGAACTACTAAAGGTTTCAAAATCAGTTGTTGTTTTTTTTGTCTGATCCCCCCAAATGGAAATAACTCCATAGCAACGCCCTTAGAGACGAAAAAACTTCACAGCCCTTGGTGACGTCAGAGTGGGTACGTTTCAACGCTGTAAGTTGTTTACAATTTGGTATTCGTTCTTTTTTCGCGGATATTCAAGATGACAAGGCCGTGTACAGCGAGTCTGACATAAATACTAGATTGTATCATTTCGTTGGCACTGAGATAGTCCAGTGGTTGTGTTGATGGACTTCCAATCTAGATACTGGGGTTCAAATCCCACCTCAGTCAATGCATGGGCGTAACCCGCTGTGACGTCACACACAGGTTAGAGCATAGACAGCTTAAATTCATGAAAAACACGTTCTTTTTATAAAATATAGGATTGTTTTTGCTGGAATCTTTCAAATCAACATTGTCATGCAATTTTGATATCCACTATTTTTTTTTTAAAAACCCGTCATAAGGTCTTTAAGTAACAAAAACACCTACAATGGCTAAACAGAAAACCCTCAAAGTGCCAATTCCACGTTTGCCACTTGCACTGTTGTGGCAAAGAAGAGATAAATAGAAGAGGAAATGTTTTGCTAATTGCTAGTTTGTTAGGGGAAGCTAGCGTTTGTCTAGTATGGCGACAAATCACTCTCAGACCTGAACAGACTTGAGCCTAATGAAGTGGAATCTTTCACTTTTCAAGCTGAGGCTTCGTCACAGACTGATTTATGACAAGAAACGTCATTCATGTTGCTGGGGGTTGGGTTTGGTGGAGGGCGGGGGGCACAGACTCTGTGCTGTTGAATGCTACTGCTAAGCTAACCTGAATCCTTCCCACAGTGGGGAAATCTGAAAACAGGAAGTGTGTTTATCCGGGTCGAATAACACGCTTTTTTTTTTTTTTTCTCCCCACTGTGGGGCGAATAAACAATGTCTTATCTTACTGCACCTCCTCCATGCGATGATTAAAACACTATTTTTGTTATAAATCAGTCTGTGAAATGAGATGTTTAAAATGAGATGTTTGTAGCTCCTTCGTAGTTTCTTAATCATGCTTTGAAGAGTTTTATTTGTGCCTCACTGAGTCTTGTCTCGCTATTTTTTATCATTTTCTTGTGTTGTGTTGTTTGTGTGTCTGTCCCCGGCGTCTCCTGTTCGTATTCCAATGTCGCTTTTTCTGCAAACGGCAATAAATTGATTCTGATCCTTCTTACGTGGATTCCCGGCCCATTCCCTGCTCCATTTGAAGTGAACGGATGAGGTTGAAAAGTGGGGGGGGGGGGGGGGGGGGCGTACCTGGTAGGACTTGTTGCACAGATCGCAGGTGAACAGTTTGCTCCCGGCATGTGTGGCTTTGTGCTTGTTCAACAGACTCAGCGAGGCAAACACTCTCCCACACTCGGGACACTGGTGAAAGTCGCCGGGGTGGGCTTCGTGAACGTGCCGCTGATACTCCGGGAGCGACGGGAAGCTCAGGCAGCACTTCTGACAGTCGCGTAGCTCCCCTGAATTAGAAAAACAAACAAAAAACAGTTGCCGGTTTTAAACGTGGATCCGCCGGCTGTGAGCTGCTGGTGCTCGGGTCTTACTGTGAGCTAACTGCAGATGGTCCGAAAGCCCCTTGGCCTGAGTGAAGCCTTTGCCACATTCCCGACACACGTACGGCCTGTCTCCGGTGTGCGTCCTCACGTGGCGGGTGAGCTCGATGGACTGAGCAAATTCAGATTTACAGTACTGACAAACGTACATCTTCCCTAAAAATCACACACAAATCATTAGGAACTGTGATGATGCCTCTTCGGCCTCGTTTGGGCCCCGTGCGAGTGAATGAATGTTGGGCACGTGGAGGAGTGATGTATTGTGTGCGTGTATTTTAAGTGTATATAAATATGTGTGTGTGTGTGTGTGTCATTATGTGTATGCGCATGTGTGTGTCATTATGTGTGTGTCTTTATATGTATGTGTATGTGTGTGTCTTTATGTATGTGTATGTGTGTGTCTTTATGTATGTGTATGTCATTATGTGTGTGTGTATGTGTGTGTCTTTATGTATGTGTATGTCTTTATGTATGTGTATGTGTGTGTCATTATGTGTGTGTCTTTTTGTATGTGTATGTGTGTGTCTTTATGTATGTGTATGTGTGTGTCATTATGTGTGTGTGTATGTGTGTGTCTTTTTGTATGTGTATGTGTGTGTCTTTATGTATGTGTATGTGTGTGTCTTTATGTATGTGTATGTGTGTGTCTTTATGTGTGTGTGTATGTGTGTGTCATTATGTGTGTGTGTATGTGTGTGTCTTTTTGTATGTGTATGTGTGTGTCATTATGTGTATGTGTATGTGTGTGTCTTTATGTATGTGTATGTGTGTGTCTTTATGTATGTGTATGTGTGTGTCTTTATGTATGTGTATATGTGTGTCTTTATATGTATGTGTATATCTTTATGTGTGTGTATGTGTGTGTCATTATGTATGTGTATGTGTGTGTCTTTATGTATGTGTATATGTGTGTCTTTATATGTATGTGTATATCTTTATGTGTGTGTATGTGTGTGTCATTATGTATGTGTATGTGTGTGTCTTTATGTATGTGTATGTGTGTGTCTTTATGTATGTGTATGTCTTTATGTATGTGTGTGTCTTTATGTATGTGTATATGTGTGTCTTTATATGCATGTGTATGTGTGTATCTTTATGTGTGTGTATGTGTGTGTCATTATGTGTGTGTCTTTATGTATGTATATAAATATGTGTGTGTGTGTGTGTATGTGCGGTTTTTATATTGTTAATGTAAGTTTACAATATGTATATATACACTTTTTTAAAATGTATTTTAAAAGGGTTCGGCCAGTACCAACACATTTTTGGGCGTGGAGTGGGAAAGACAGGGATTGTGAAGTATTTATAAATGTGTGTTTACAGATCGTTGTGATGTGCATTTGTTAATAATTAAATCGCATATAAATATTTGACCTGAGACCAGTGAGAAGTAACACACATGAGGCATGCGCGGCAGGAGCCAGCTGCAGGTTGCATCGCTTCTCCTCTTCCTTCCCACTTTTCGTACTTTTTAGCGTACTTATTTTTATTTCTTCAATACCTGCTGTTATAATACAGCTGGATGAAGCTAGTGCCCACTTAGGAAATGAGACACGCCATGTTTTTCCACCGTTGTCCTGATCATAAAGTTTGGATTATACCTGTGAACGGAGATGAGCCGGTGCGCTCCCATTGTTTACACCCGGAACCATCTGCTGGCGCTGCGGAGAGCGGAGGTCCCTCCCGGGGACAAACTATTCTGGTGGAGATTGTACGGGGGAACACCCAGAGGCTGCCACATGGGACGGAAGGTACAAGGGCAAAAGAGATCCAGACCCGCGGTGCCTGCCGTGATCACCGGTAATGTTCCTCTCCAATAAGACTGACGAGCTAGCGGCACTGACGCTCTACCAGCCAAGGCTACCAGCGGGAGAACCGCGACGCCAGCCTTCAAGTATTTACAGAAAGATGGCTACACACAGAAACTCCTCCAGTGAGAAACATTTTGCAGTGGAAAAAAATATATACGTCAATTTTTTTAACGCGCTAATTTTTGTGTAATTAATTCATCTCAATTAACGCATTAAAGTCCCGCCCCTAGTAACTACATAAATAAATAAAAAAAAAAAACAAAAAAAGACCGATAATAATTACTAGCATGCTCACAGCTCTGAAAACAGAGTCCATAGTGTGTTGCGTGTGGAGTTACCCTGTGCGTGCTTCTTCTTGACGTGGTAGGCCAGGCCCGCCGCCGCAGTGAAGCTCTGGTCACACTCTGTGCAGCTGTAGGGCTTCTCCCCCGTGTGCAGCCGCATGTGGTTCTTCAGAGACGAGTTGGCGGCAAACTTGGCACCACATTCTTCACAGGAAAATGGCTTCTCTTCAAAATGCTCGCTCCTCATGTGATAAATCAGTCCTGTGACATAAGAGAAGTGAAAGCTGGGGCAGGGTGAGAGAAGAGGCCGTGCGGACGGTTGGATCGTGACGTACCTGAAGGGTGGGCAAAGGTGCGCCCACAAAGCTCACATTCCACTTTGGTCTTGACGGGAAAGTTGTGGACTCGGATCTGGTGCCGCATGAGAGCCTGGTTTGAGGGCAGTGTCTCCGGGCACTGAGGGCACTGATGCCAGGGCCTCTTCTTGGATTTGGAGCAGCACTTCACGTGTGCTTTTAGTCTGCACTTGTAGTCAAATGTTCTTTTACAGGTGTGGCAGGTGAACTTCTTACTGCTGGAAGAGGTGGAGGAAGACGGGGATGACGGCTGCTCTTCGGCTCCTTCCTCAGTGCAGTCTTCAGTTGTGTTGTTGTTGTTGTTGTCGTCCTCCTTTGTGTCCTCAGCCTCACTGCCCTTTGCCCTGGGACCCTCTGCTTTTTGGAGTTAAATAAGAATAATAATAATGACTGATCGCTAAAACAACACGGTTTGTGCCTCAATATTATCGTCTACATTTCATTTGCAAAAGTTGAGAAAAACAATGAAGTTTTAGGTGCACAAGAGTCAGAAAGACTAAAATGTATTAGTGCATGCTTTCTAATGCTTTCTTCTAGGGATGAATCGAAACAATTTTTTACTAGCATTATTGTCCCTTATTGCATCTGCATCACAAGCACAAAGTAGTTTCACTGCAGTTATTTATCACAGTGATTGAAGCCTTATATTGTCCTTCAACATGACTGACATTATCGGCTAAATCAGAAAGACATTGAACAATGTGAATGGCCTCTTGCCTTGGAGTCGGCCGGTGCCTGTGGGCTCCGTCCGTAGCTCCTGGAGGAAGCTCTGCAGTTGAGTGGTTGTTGCAGGAGAGTTTTGATGAAGAGCCCAGAGCAGACGGACCAACGCTGTCTCACTAAGAACTCCTTTTCTTACATGTGACAGGAGCATCTCCACCACTTTATCAGGCTCTGCCCTTTCACAACACGTAAGCACAACCTGAGAGGAAATATCAAATACAAATGATCAGACTGGTTCAAGAGCAGATCTTAATGTTAAGTTTCTTTTGACAACACATGAATGATTCATTTGAACCTCCAGCATCATCCTGAAAACACATGCTGAGTTAGTTTTGTTTATTTTTCTAAGGGTCCAAGAAAAGGAACAAAAGGGATGTAATTTCCAATAAAATAAACCTCTATCATATAGTATACATGTATTCACAAATCCACAACACGGTTTTCAGAGAGAATTTAAATCTTAGATTCAGCTAACTTTGAGTTTCATAAATTGTTAATTCTCTGATTACTATTGGCACACAGCTGATGAACACTGCAAGCTTTAATGCAATATTTCTTCATAAATCATAATCATAATAATAATAATGAAAGGGACTGTCATTCCCTCAGACAGGAGAGCTGCATTACTATCAAAGGTTATATATATATATATTATATATATAACCTTATATATATTTATTATTCTTTACCTAACAAAGGTCAAAGATGGGTCATGTGTCTCTCTGTGAGCGAGTTCAAGTTCAGACAGAAGTGACTCCAAATGACACATGATTCACTGAATGTGTTGGTCATGTGACTCCTGTCACATGACCAACACAACCTGTCTGGTGCATAACTCAGATACTAACCTTCCTGTCCTGTTGGTCCAGGCTGCTCTCTGCCATCTGGCTGAGCAGCTCTCTGATTCTGGGCATCTGGTTCAGTAGTTCACTAAGTACAGAGAATTGTCCCAAATCTTTAAAAACTGTGTCACAATCTTGTTCTGAGGCTGCCTCCTCCTGTGTGTTCTTCAATGGTTCTTCAGGCTCTGCCCCCAAAAAATGTAAAACCAAAAATTATAATTAGTACACCCTTTTGTAAAACAGATCTTCTTCAGATATTTTATTACAGTAGATGTGCCAGTAGTAGACAGACTAGATTTCACCAAGACAATTCAACATGTTGTAGATACAAGACTAAATTAGTAACAGTAAGAGGAGTAAATTAAATTCATCTTTCAAAATAAATTTCCGCAATAATTAGTTTAAAATAGTGTGTTTCTGCGTGTCAGGCGCGTAAATGAAGGGACCACAGTCTATGTAAAGAACATACAATAGACTTTGTTGAGTGGGAAATACATGTGTGTTTGCAGAACTGACCCCAGTGCTCCTGCTCCTCTTCTTTCTTCTTTTTTACGGATGACATCTGTTTACTGGCTGACTTTGTCACCTCTTTTTGCGTTGGCACATCTTCGTTTTGTGCAATAGAAATGTCACTACTGTCCTTATTAATGTTGTCTTCAGTTAAACGTTGAGAAGTGCTTTCAGAATGTGAGGGCTTTGGGTTCACAATAGAACTCAGTACTTTTTTAAAGCCAATAGCCACATCAAACATCTGTAGGTTGTCTGCAGCAGCAACAATGCGGGTAACATTGTGTTTACCCAGGGGCAACTTGCCTGTGTAGACCATGTCCAGCAGACAGCTGAACTCCTCAGAGGAGACAACAGTAGTGTCAATAGAAATCGTGTCTGAGCTGGCCAGGAGAGACCTGTCAATGGTTTCAATCATGTATTATTTACTTGACATTGTTGTTATTGTCAGTCTGATCTGTAATTCATACCTGAAAAGCATGCTGGAAGCTGCCAGCACCAGTTTGTGGGCACGATGTGGACTGTCCCCAACAAGAACAGTGCAGTCACAGAAGTGCTCTCCATTCCTCAAGGCCCAGAGCTGCTGCATCAGCTGACGGCTGTAGTTGGGCAACTCCAGCATCCTCCTGTAATAATAAACCACAGTATGTCTGTGTCAACAAACTACGGACCTCTGCATCATCAGATCATAAACGAATGGTCTAAACTTTAGTGGTCATTAAAGTCTGGCCGTTGTCCAAATGTGATAATATTATTGTTTTATCTTCTTATATCTTATGTACCTGTGAGACAGATGACCATGGTTTAGGTCAGGTACATCTCAGTGTAAACATACTGCTGCAAACTTCTCAGGTGAGTTTTGAATAAAACACTCTCAGAACAGACTGTAATGATAAACTAGCTAACTAGCTAACCAGCTAGCTAGCCTACCGATAACTAACATTGTTAATATCCTACGCATTGAGAGAAAAGGGCTCGTAAAGGTATTCGTAGTTAGACAAACTCAGAGGAGATTACCTTGAATGATTCAAAATGTGTCTCTTTATTTAAACCACGGAGACAATCTGCTGTGCGCCGCATTAATAAAGCAATAAAGACGTTTGAAAATGGCGTCAGAGCAACGGAAGAGACTCTTTAGGAAGAGACTCTTTAACGGAAGAAACTTAGGAAGAGACTCTTTAGAAAGAGACTCTTTATCAGAAGAGACTCTTTAACAGAAGAGACTCTTTAGAAACAGACAAGTTTAAGGGAAGACTCTTTAACGGAAGAGACTCTTTAACTGAAGAGATTCCTACACACGATGTATTTAGACTCCATCATCTCCAGATACACGGATCATGGATCTATGATAAAAACATGTGTATAAACTAGCACGGCGCAGGAGCTCTACTGCACAATGCTGAACATAGACATGGATCTATAATATAAACCACAGACAGTATTTTAATGGTCTATTTCTCACGCTCTGGCTCGTTTTGACTTTCATGAATAAAGCTCTTCTTCTAGCCATGGTTCTATGCATAGACTGTATATATTAGTTCTATGTTACTGGCTCCGAAACCGTTCGTGTCACACTCACCATTTAAGGCTTTACAAAGTCTGTCTGTGATCCTGGTGTTTGACATTGTATTTGTAAATGCAGATATGAGCCATGTAAGAACTCACCAATTTGACATCTTCAATCCAGCTGGCTTTAGAAACGATATTAGGATAAGTGCATTTCATAAAAGGACATTGGCTCCAGCTAGTTTATGTTCAAATCACTGTGGATGACGTCAGCTGTCAGTCAACTATACATACATACCATAGACTGCATATATACATACACGGTAGGACCATGGACAGCTAAAGCTTACATTACAAAGTATTCATTTTGTCTTATGCCTGTCACTATCATGAATTGTATGTATTAGATTCAGACTTATAATGACATCTCTAAGGCTTTAATAGCTAAGTACAAGACAATTCTGTAAAAATAATTTTATTATCTATTTGTAAAAAACACAGGACATTGTACATATCATAAAAGCATTTGGAACAAGCCACATCATTTAAATTAACGTTTTTAGTTTGGGCCCAATGACTTTTCTCTTCAGCCTTTATATGTGCCTTTTGAAGTTACATTAGGCAACATTGAAATAATAAAACTGCTGAAAACTGTTCTATTGTTTAGTTTCTATTTGTCAAGCACAAAAACAATTCCGTCATTTAGACACAAATGACATAACCATTAAAAATGTTAATATTTTTACAAATCAGATTTCACAAGGAGACATAACAGTTGAGCTGAAACCGTCACAGTTTTAATACAATGAAAGCTATCCAAAGGGAAAATAAAGAATATTTATTATATAAACACACTTTGATTATTCAAGCATGAAGCTCTGGTGGCCTCTAGTCAGCAGACACAAGTTGCATTGTCTTTTAATGTCCAAGAAGCCCAGTGCCTGCAGAGGTAAACAATAAATGAAGCATTAAAACAAACTCTGAACACAAAGAGGCGCTGAGTCATGGTGCACGTACCTTTGAATCCCTCCTCAGGCATTCTCACTGTAAGCAAAACAAAGTACTTTAACAAAACAAAGTATTAGGAGTGGACGTGTAGAAATTTCGTAACACTTTTAAGCAACTTTTGTTCAATCAATCAAATTTTATTTATAAAGCGCTTTTCATACAAAAAGTGTAACACAAAGTGCTTTACAGTTTAGTTAAAAACAATCCAACATGCCCAGCCCTAAACCCTCCTCCCCACAGACCCCCCAAAACCACATTTATAATTATATATACAACCACACGCGTATACACACACACACACACACACACACACACACACACACACACACACATATACACAAGTATAAAGTCATATCAGGTAAAATAGGTAAAACAATAAAAAGAAATGGGGCTGGGAGCAGATGTAACCGGCTGAAGAAGCGTCATCCAAGGAGCCATCTGCACCAGGAGCAGAGAGCCGGCTGCAGCCACAGGCAACGACACAGGACCCAGAGGAGAGAGGGGCCCCAGACCCCACCAGGCCCAGGACTCAGACCCCATAGGACCCAGAGGAGCGAGGAGGCCCCAGACCCCCACCGGATCCAAGAGCCAGACCCCCGAAGCCACAGCAGACCCCAGCTCTCAGTGCAGAGGGCTCCTCCAGAGGAAACACTGGGGACACTAAAACAATACAATAAAACAATAGAAAGTAGAACAATAAAATGTGAAAAGAAAAAGAAAAATGGCAGCTGCCTAATATTGATAATAACAATAGTAAATGGGTAGATACAATAAAGAATTAAAAATAGTAAATAATAAAAATATAATCCGTCTAAAAACATAAATAGATGTACTAAAAAGCAATAATAGATAATAAATACTAATCAAAAGATGCTCTAAAAAGGTGCGTCTTGAGCCTACTCTTAAATAAAGTTAAACTCATCGTTCTATCAATGTGCAGAAGCCTGTACTTTTCCATTTGATGTGTCTATCTGAAGGCCAAGCTACATGGCACTGTGGCAGCTGCTGATTGGAGGTCTCCATGCCTCCGCTCTGTATAATACACTTGCATTCTGTTGTATCTGTGTTCGTGCTGTCTCTACCATTGACAATATAACATGTCTTCTGTCTGAATGAAAGACGCGATCCCAGACTTTGTCATCTTCTTCAGACGTCGATAGCTAACATGGTTTTGGGCTGAGCAGGACTGGAGCCACAGGACGTTACAAACTGCTGAAAACCTGGTCTAAACATGCACTGCACCAAACTGTACGGCAGGCATAATACTCACACATGTTCTAACGGTCTCTGCTCAGGTCACTCACATTTCTAGATAAGTCTGCAGCCAATCATAATGTAATTGGTGTAGGCCACAGTACTATCAGAAATTTTGCACTGTTAAAAAAACAATGTCAGGCGTCCCCCCAGTGTAACCATCCTATTTTAAACTCTACTTAATAACACAAAACATGTTTGGTGGTTTCTAATGCAGTAGAATCCCTGTCACTCGCTCTAAAATCTGTTCTATTAGTTTTTAGCCTCAGTCACACTTACTGGGAACTACTTATTTGACCTTCTCCACCGACTCCCACTGCAGTCTGCTGTCGTTGTGTCCATGGGCAAGACACTTAACCCACCTTGCCCATAAGGAGCTGCATGCCTTGATGCGTGTATGTGTATCTGACTATTCATTGAACCGAATTTATCCATAGTGAGATCAATAAAGTATATATTCTTCTCTGTTAATGGTTGGATTGTTGATTTATTTTAAAAAAAACATTTGTGCTAAAAAAAATACACAGAAAATGGAGACTTACCTTGAAAGACATCATCCATTGCAGAATAATCAGCGATTGGTTCATCAGCCTGAAACACGAACGGCAGAAAATAGAGTAAAGTAAAGCAATTTCCAGTATTTTGGGGGCCTGTCCAAATCAAAAAAAGTACCTTTAGACAAATGACACTTTCGGGGACGACTCCCAGACTGCCGAGCGTGGCCAGATCATCCGTGAGACATTTACCGTTAATAGAGAGGTTCTGATCAAAGGGAGCCACAGAAAAGGCATGCATAATCTGCAAGTGTTAAATAAATAAATAAGCAACTTTTATTGTTTATGTCAAGTGCAATACCAACATTATTTATTGTCCAACTTCACCTGGATTTTGAGTTCTTTGAGGGTTTGGTTTGCGGACACAATCAGTGCCTTCTCTCCTCTGAGTTTTCTGTGACGTGTGCTTCTTCTGATAGTACTTGCTTTTGTCACAGCGGCCATAGTTTGGACAGCGCTGGTGGAGACGTTTTCCTCCAGCTTGATTCGCTTGCTCCCGTTCTGTAATTGTTGATATATAAAGTAACGCACGGTTTTGGCGATGAATACATTTGGGCGTTTGTTACCTGTGTTTGTTACCTGGGGGAACTGTGGATCCATTTCTTCATCTGTCTTTGGAGCCTCCTCCTTGTCCTCTTCTGGATCTGAACTGCTGGCATTTGGTTCTGGAGTGGCGTCCTTCAAGTTTACGGAAAAAAATAATAATAATAAAAAATCACATTCATTGCTACTGTACAGCACATTGACTGTAAAAGGAAAACTATATAAATTGTCTAATGATTCACACACAGAAAGTACATTTAAAGCAAACATACATTTCATCAGATTCTTTTCACGACATAAACACCATTCACTTAGCCTGGTCACACCATAGTGCAAATGTCATTTCCTACTAAGGTCTGGATTTGCTCCATTGACTCTGTAAACAGGTGGGAGGGGTTAACTCCTTTCACAGATTGAAACAGATCTGAGTTGACCGATTGAGTAGCTAGCATTTCGCATTTAGCCTAGCTTTAGCCATCTCCTTTGCCGCCAACAGAGCCAGTGGGGAGTAGCGCCACAATCTCTGCTAAACATTCCTCTTGCTCCAGTTTCAGTTTATTGATAGATCCAGATCGGAATACTTTACTATCGCATTCTTCGCCAAACTATGACCTGCTAATTTTGCGCAAACTCTTGACGTCACCCACATCTAACTTCAACACCCGCCTCCCGCGCCCTCTGATTGGTCAGATAGAAATCCACCGATGTAATTGCAGACACAGGAACTAGACCCAAACGTAAATCCAGGGAAATGATAATTGACCGGAGTTTACAAACGGCTAAGGCCAGGCTACCATTCACAGCCAACATGAAACATATCTTACCACCTTATCATCTATCACTTTGCGGATATAGATGGTTGCTTGAGCGTATTCTCTCAGATCCCTCTGCTGTTGGAAAATAAATCCTTCTCGACATTCCCAACAGAGATCTATAAAAGCCAACCAAATATTAATAAAGAAAAAAAAAACATTTGAAGATTAGTGCGTGTGTTGTTGAAAGTGTTACCAGGCACTGTAATGTACTGTGGCGCAGTCCCAGAGGATGTAGACTCTTGACATAAGCGAATAGAAATGGCTCGGTCCACAATGAACTGCTTGCTTATAATGTCCCACTCACTGGGCCAGAGCAAAGCTATGCTGAACAGCAAAGGACAGATCACTTTTAATTTTGGTGAAAACATAAATGAAAATCCAAAAAGGACATACTGCTGTGTATCTCCATTTAGAAGAGATTCATAGGTGAACATAAAGCCTCCATGGGGACAGAGAAGAAGACTGTTTCCCACATTGGAGACGGGAGAGGATTTTGTTGGTCTCCTGAAACATAGAGCTGAGTTTTAAATGTTGTCAAAAACAGTCAAAAGCCAAAACGCAGCACAATATCCAACATACCGGATGAACTTCTTCCACTCATCCACAAAAAACACTGGGACTATATAGAGTACATCCGTGTCCTGTGAAAAATGCACTTATTTACACGTTTTTTATCAAATAAAAACATGTATCTGGGATTTAAATTGGGGTAAAATTGATGTATTTGTATTTTATTTTGAACTTACTTGAGGCCATTTGGTAAGTGTTGGTCTGTTCTTGTCCTGGAAAAGATTAGGAAGCTGATTCTTCTGTTCCTGAGCCATCATCTTACTGACTGCTTCATTATCCTTTTCCTCTTGTTCCAACGTCTGGACACACATAAATACTGTTATTCCCTTTGCCTTTTGTGTGGGCTCCCAGTTTCATAGGCTCAAAACGACAGAAGACCATTCACCATGCACTGCTGACAGGACTCTTGGTTTTGGGGAAACTCTGGGGCGTTTTGAAAGTATGTTTTTAGTTTTCCCCAAACTTCAGCCGACACCAACTTCCTTTCATTCTCTACGATCCTTAGTCCTCCTGTCGTCAGAGCGCAGGCCGTCACACGCTTGTTCTTAAAGGAGTTTGCGTTATAAAAGTATAAAAGACAATAACAATACCATGGCAGCACACTATGTCTTCATTGAGGATTTTCATGTCCTCGTCTGTGCCTTCAGAGTTCTCAGAGCTGTTTTCTAAAAAGGAAACCAGACTTAATATGTTGATAAGCAGTAAACAGGCCATTCTGTCTTGTTTCTTTGTTTCTTTGTGTTTGTACTCAGTGGCATCGCCACCTAGAATCGCCCTGTAGCTTGTACGCTTTCCAACTGTGGAGTTTTTAACACTCGACGGGCGCTGTGATTAGATAATCAAATTCATTCAATCAACTTTATGTTCTGGTATTGGGCCTTGTCCTAACACAAGGCCACTCGAAAGTCGGCGCGCACATACCCACAATAGTATTCTACACAAACAGAGACAGCAGCAATAGAATAGAACATATTAAATAACAGAATATAACATCTAATCAAAATAATGGAAAAAAAAATCATATATATATATTAAAAGACATCACGAGGATTAAAGATAATAAGAGATAACCAACAATGCATGTAAAAAAAAAAGAGTATGTGTATACTCTATAGAATCCTTCAGCCGTATGTCGACAGCTAAGAAAAGAACAGTTTTTTAGCCCGTAGTTCTAAAAATTGCCAGAGTAGATGCTAGACGTCAATCCTTCAGGAAGATTGTTCCATGATTTTTTGCTCCATAAATTCTCTCAACGCTGCCTTTCCCATGTTTAGTTCTGGAGCTCTTGGAAACAGTAAGAGGCTAAATCGCTGTGCTCCTCACGGATGTTCCGAGGTGGGTTATATATTGGGACTAAACAAGTTCGACCTTTTAAGTACCCTTGGTGCGGGTCTCATGGAGGTACCTTGTACAACATATGCAGTGCGTGCTTTGATGTGCTATTCTCATGATGCCACTGGAATGCCAGTGCCAGAGGACTGAGAATTGGAACTAAGGTGGGTATATTACCGGGTCTGAAGTCACGGACTCGAGCTGCTGCATTTTGGGATCATAAGGCAGTTGTGTTTGTTACAGCCTGTTTGGAAGAGACCTGTGAGCAGGCCATTGCTAATATGTCTTAACCTACTGGAGACAAATGCATGGATGAGAATCTTCCAGATCTCGATTTAGACACGCTTTAGTTTCTTAAGTTTTTGGCACATGTTTTTTCAGATGGTAAAAATGTCTGCTGATGTTAATGCTGATTTGATATTGACAGTTAAAATTTTAAGTCTCGAGATTCCATTATTTGACTCACTAGGTTTCTGACCGCTTGCCTACAGGTTCCAGGGAGGATGAGACCGCTGTGGGTGACGTAATTACGCTTCTCTCTTTGATATTCTGAGGACCACAAGTACAATCGCAATTCTGTTTTGTCTGCGTTATAGCTGAAGGAAGTTGATTATTATGCTCTCATCCAATGATCGCATAGAATCTGTTGTTACAGTCGAAGGAAGTGCTTCGCCTCTCTGGTCCTGTTCTCCTAGCAAGTAAGTGAGCCAAATAAATTTTGAGGTTCTATCAGCGTAGATTGTGAGGTAGGGGATACATTGTGTGGAGACGTATTAACTGACTCTACGGTGTCAGCATGTAAATATTGAAGACATATTTATTGGATGATTTAAACTTTTTTAACAAATAAAAAACTGAAAAGTGGGGCGTGCAATATAATTCGGCCCCTTTACTTTCAGTGCAGCAAACTCAGTCCAGAAGTTCAGTGAGAATCTTTGAATGATCCAATGTTGTCCTAAATGACTGATGATGATAAATAGAATGCACCTGTGTGTAATCAAGTCTCCGTATAAATGCACCTGCTCTTTGATAGTCTCAGGGTTCTGTTTAAAGCACAGAGAGAACCATGAAGACAAAGGAACACACCAGGCAGGTCTGAGATACTGTTGTGGAGAAGTTTAAAGCCGGATTTGGATACAAAAAGATTTACCAAGCTTTAAACATCTCAAGGAGCACTGTGCAAGTAATTATATTGAAATGGAAGGAGTATCAGACCACTGCAAATCTACCAAGACCCGGCCGTCCCTCCAAACTTTCATCTCAAACAAGGAGAAGACTGATCAGAGATGCAGCCAAGAGGCCCGTGATCACTCTGGATGAACTGCAGATAACTACAGCTGAGGTGGGAGAGTCTGTCCATAGGACAACAATCAGTTGTGCACTGCACAAATCTGGCCTTTATGGAAGAGTGGCAAGAAGAAAGCCATTTCTCAAAGATATCCATAAAAAGTCTCGTTGAAAGTTTGCCACAAGCCACCTGGGAGACACACCAAACATGTGGAAGAAGGTGCTCTGGTCAGATGAAACCAAAATCGAACTTTTTGGCCACAATGCAAAACGATATGTTTGGCGTAAAAGCAACACAGCTCATCACCCTGAACACACCATCCCCACTGTCAAACATGGTGGTGGCAGCATCATGCTTTGGGCCTGCTTTTCTTCAGCAGGGACAGGGAAGATGGCTAAAATTGATGGGAAGATGGATGGAGCCAAATACAGGACCATTCTGGAAGAAAACCTGTTGGAGTCTGCAAAAGACCTGAGACTGGGACGGAGATTTATCTTCCAACAGGACAATGATTCAAAACATAAAGCCAAATCTACAATGGAATGGTTCACAAATAGACGTATCCAGGTGTTAGAATGGCCAAGTCAAAGTCCAGACCTGAATCCAATCGAGAATCTGTGGAAAGAGCTGAAGACTGCTGTTCACAAACGCTCTCCATCCAACCTCACTGAGCTCCAGCTGTTTTGCAAGGAAGAATGGGCAAGAATTCCAGTCTCTCGATGTGCAAAACTGATAGAGACATACCCCAAGCGACTTGCAGCTGTAATTGCAGCAAAAGGTGGCGCTACAAAGTATTAGCGCAAGGGGCCGAATAATATTGCACGCCCCACTTTCAGTTTTTTATTTGTTAAAAAAGTTTAAATTATCCAATAAATTTCGTTCCACTTCACGATTGTGTCCCACTTGTTGTTGATTCATGACAAAAAATTTAGTTTTTATATCTTTATGTTTGAAGCCTGAAATGTGGCGAAATGTTGAAAGGTTCAAGGGGGCCAAATACTTTCGCAAGGCACTGTATATATCTAAAACATTTACCTGGGAGTTCGTTTGACCAGATTTGACACTTCTTTGAAATCCTCATTGAGCTGATTTTTTAGCCGTAGTACTCTACATCGCTGCTCAACACACTCCCTGCAAAGAGACGAGCCTACAAGCAAAGAAAACAAACTTTAGAACACAAAAAAACATCTCTTTCCATTTAGACAGAAATTACAGAAATGAGAGACAGCATAGGGCTCAACGTAAATAAATGTGTTCTCTTCAGTTCAGGGTAAGCAGGAGCAGAGGGAGGGTTCAGGGGCAAGACACCTCTGGATTTCCACCAACTCCTGTCTTTTTAATTCCATCACCTATTTTAGGGCGTCATGCTGTCGACCACTGAAGCCGGGCGAGCTGTGAGAGGTCGGTCAGCAGCTGCCCCATCAAACCTGGCTGTTTTAATTCAACACACAGCAAAGGCCTAATTTAAAATGTCTATTCATCTTCTTCTCCTCTTGTGTGGGCTGGGGGTATGTCTTTGTGCACCTGTACCTGCGCCTGTATGTGTATGCGGCTGTGCAGGTTGTTGGCCGTGCTGTTATGTCCGTCGCCGCTGTTGTCACCTTTGCATCACTGTTGTATCTAAAATTATTGTTATTATTTGTATTATTAGTAATAGTGGTGGAATGAGAATAGCCCAGAGTTTATCCTATTTTATCTTAAATTTATTGTCTATTATCTTAACTCATTGACTGCCATTGACGTATTTGTCTGAGGTGATTTCTGTCAAACTTCCCTCTATTCCACTGGGGATTACAGGAGAACAAAAATAGCTAAAAACAAACTTATTTTCCTCTGATGAAATTAGACAATCCAATCTTTCAGAATCTGGTTTCATATTTCACATAGAAGTAGCACATAATATTCTGTGGAGAATCAGTGAAATCATCAAAAACGGCTGACAGTCAATGAGTTAAATAATGACTTTGATGTGTGCAATCTGAGTGCTCTTATTTCCTTTCTCTGCTGTAATGTGCAACGATGACACTGAAATTTCTCCACTGTGACACTAATAAAGGTTTGTCTCATCTTAGAATGTAGAATTCATGATCTGGTTTGAGCTACTTTTGTGTTTTTAGTGCCGGTCAAGTGTTGAATGAGTTTATGATTTTTATTCTTCATCCTTCTCTTGTTGTTTTTAGGGATTGTCTTGCGGTTTTATTTGCTGGATTATTGTGATATTTTGTTGCATTACCAGGGGAAAGGGAACAAAAAAAAAAGAAAATATTGGATAAACATCACTTCCACCACATGTAACTCACACTCGAGTCTCGGCCCTCCTCCGTAGCGGTTGTACAGTTGCTGAGCTGCTAGCACAGAGATTCTTTTACAATCCACCACTTTGTCAGGATGAAGTTTTCCGTGAGAACATAAAAATGCGAAGTTGTCAATTTCCTTTGTCGCCGTAGAATCATCCAGCCATTTTTTTATCCACTCCAACGAAACAAACTCATACTGTTCACCTAAAAGCAGAACAAAGGTTGCGATTGTAAAAAAGTTGCCAATCATGTGGAGGGAATATTTCACGAATAGTTTGACCCACCGTCTTTCGCGGGCAAATGTTCATACAGCTCCTTCACCTCTTCGTGTTTAGCTTTGCCCTTGTCAACACTTTGCTTTCTCATGTCTGACATCTCGATACACCACTCTTCAAACTTCTGGTTATCTCGATCGACTAATCTCTTGAGAAAAGCTGCAAAGAGAAATTGTGAAAAAAGCCTTTCATTATATGACTTGGATCGTACGCGCGCTCTGATTGGCTGATTTGCGGTTTGATGTTTTCCCATCTCGGACCGTTACCATGACGATCGGTCCGCAGCGTGTATCACATTTGATATCTTTCCTCGGTAAAAAAAAGGAATAATGGGCGACGACTGGGAGCATTCTCCAGTGATTTCTATCATCCGGACAACTTCGAAGAGCCAGAGGAAGTAATAACAGCAAATAACGACAAAAACACAACTCCTAACAGTCAAGAAGAGATCGACAACTTCGTTACAGATCAGAAAGGTAAAAACACGATTAGGAAAACCAAGTTGGAGATTGGCAAAAATTTAAAATAGTCATATAATAAAACATTAATAATAATAATAATAATAATAATAATAATCTTGATTTGTATAGCACTTTTAAAAACAATGTTTACAAAGCGCTGCACAGTCAGCATAATAAACAATAAAAACAGTCAAAATACAAGGTCAATTAACCTCGCTTGCTCGGTCTGTACCGCAGCCTTTTGGTACAGACCGAGCCGTGGCCGCGGTTTGATATTTCTCTGTACAGACCTCGGGCTCGTTTAATAAGCCGTTAGTCTGGCGGTTTTACGTTTCAGAGACCCACCTGGAACCTCGACAGTCATCTTCGAAGCGTCTGGAGAGCCTTGTTCTTGGAGCATGTACACCAACATGTAGGCGTTTCTGGAGCAGTGGTATCCCTTGGTACATTTGGGCTTCTTTGACTGAGACTTTGCCGTTTCTGCTTTGGAACAAAAGCAAAGATAAACAGTTATACATGATGTGAATAACATGCACATAAGAGTGAATAAAGTATAATCACCATAACCATGTGTATTACCCGTGATCACAGGTACTAACAATTATATTAATCAGTAATAAAGTGTTCTTATATGATCAGTAAGTGTCTGCATAAAAGGCCTTTGTTTTCCGTGTTAGTGAGGTCAGGAAGAATTCAAGGACAGGCTGGTCTCTGCGCAAATTAATCTTTGCGGGAACGGTGTGTCTGCTTCGTATGAGACACAAAATCCAGACCAGGCCAGACTCGGGGACTGAGGTGATAAGGAGCCCAGATGACGTCTCAGCTTCAGCACATTTATAAAACTGTTTAAACTAGAAAATGTAGATTAGTCTGGACAAGGGACCTGCAGTGTGAAGTCAGAGCGCATGACTTTACACTTTATATAGATCTTGACAGGGAGAGGTACCGCTGTTTAGACTCCTTTGTATTAGGGAATAAACTTTTTAGATTTAACTTTTACTGGTTATCTTTATATGGGATTTTGAACACGTAATTTTTACATTATACAATAGGAGAACTAGGCTGCCACACATTCCAACAACTAGGGCTGCATGATATACTGAAAAATATTGTTATCGCGATACAGGCACGTGCGATATTCATATAGAAACATTGTGCAATATATATTTTTTATTTTAAAGACAACAAAACAGACACCTCAACATTCAACAAGAACAACAGACCAACAAACAAGTATATACATATATGCATTTGAATGTCATTAATGTTGTGCTTATTTGTTGTTTGCAATTTTAGGTGAAAGACAAAAATATCGCAATAATATCGTTATCGCAATACTAAACACTCAGATCGAATATCACTCTATTTTCCAATTTCGTGCAGCCCTACCCACAACCGATGCATAACTATCACCGTACCACCGGGTCTAAACCAAGCCCCGGTGATCCAAGATGGCGCCCAGTTTAAATCAACGGCTTGGTCTCAGTTGCGCATGTGTCACCATAGGCACCAAAAGATCAGCAGAACTCGCTCATATTTGGGCATTTCTCGGGTCCTCCCAGTTCTGTGCAGTGGACGAGATCCCATGATGCTTTGCGCCAAATATGCATGTGTCGCCCTCATGCACGTTCATAGAGGGGCTCGACCAATCAGAGCTGCTGATTAGAGCGGGAGACAATCGAGCCGAGTTTGTGGCATTTAAGCATGAATTTATAGAAAAAAAAAACGAAGGATTTAAAATGACAAGGGACACTAAAATCCCCACAAAATCTGATCTTTATGAAAGCTGTAGGTTCTCTGTCAGGTTCTCTGTCAGGTTCTCTGTCAGGTTCTCTGTCAGGTTCTCTGTCAGGTTCTCTGTCAGGTTCTCTGTCAGGTTCTCTGTCAGGTTCTCTGTCAGGTTCTCTGTCAGGTTCTCTGTCAGGTTCTCTGTCAGGTTCTCTGTCAGGTTCTCTGTCAGGTTCTCTGTCAGGTTCTCTGTCAGGTTCTCTGTCAGGTTCTCTGTCAGGTTCTCTGTCAGGTTCTCTGTCAGGTTCTCTGTCAGGTTCTCTGTCAGGTTCTCTGTCAGGTTCTCTGTCAGGTTCTCTGTCAGGTTCTCTGTCAGGTTCTCTGTCAGGTTCTCTGTCAGGTTCTCTGTCAGGTTCTCTGTCAGCTGAGGTTGAGCTGTTTTAGTTTACATTGGATATCTGGATATCCAACGTGAATTTAGTCTTGTTTAGTCTGCAGTACCGAGAATCCCCTGAGCACATGGGTTCTTCAGCTCTAAGCTAGTAGCACCCTATCCATAGTCTACATCCATAGTCTACATCCATAGTCTACATCCATAGTCTACATCCATAGTCTACATCCATAGTCTACATCCATAGTCTACATCCATAGTCTACATCCATAGTCTACATCCATAGTCTACATCCATAGTCTACATCCATAGTCTAAACCCGGACTATATCAGGACATGAATGATCTGATCCCCAAGAAATAGTCCCGGATCCTAACCCATTAGGACTAGTCAACCAGGACCAGGGCCCGAATCCCGGTTGGACCAGGGCCTTTCTGAGTGGAGTTTGCATGTTCTCCCCGTGTCTGCGTAGGTTTCCTCCGGGTGCTCCGGTTTCCCCTACCACTAAAAATATGTACAATAGGTCTGGCATGTGCCTCCTGTACTGGCGACCCCCACTCCCAAAAAAAAATAACAATTGTAAACCGCTTTGAGACTCTGATGTGCAGTGAAAAGGCGGTATATAAATAAAGATTACTTACTAAATAAATATTACTTACTTACATTACTTGGTGATAACATAAGGAAGTTTGAACAAATAAAAACACTGAATGGAGACCAAATCAACAAACAAACAAAATATTGTGATCTTGAAGGCCAAATATTCAGATATAGTGGTACACGGTAGGGTGATAATTGAAGTAAGTACGTCATTTTATCTATATATCGCGCCTTTCTCAGGGACCGAGGTCGCCAGTACAGAGGCAGAATGTTGTTAGTGGTAGGGGAAACCGGAGCACCCAGAGGAAACCTACGCAGACACGGGGAGTACATGCAAACTCCACTCAGAAAGGCCCTGTTTTGACCGGGATTCGAACCCAGGACCTTCTTGCTGAGAAGCGAGAGTACTCAGCCACTGTGCCGCAGATTTATTTTTCATACAAAATAGAACATCTGCATTGTTTAATATGTTTTTTTGACAACAACTACTCACCGATGTCCTCCTCTGTACCAAGATGCAGCTTTTTGCCTTCCATCTTCTCAATTTCTTCATCATTGAACTTGTACCAGTCCCCAGTGCAGGAGTCTTTAACGTGGGCAATGTAATGGCCTGAATATGCACTGACCCCGCGATGGATGAGGACAGCACTGAGCTCATAAACGCAATGCTGGTCTGAAAGAGTGAGTATTAAGTGAGAATTAATGATCAGCGTCTCAAAAAATATATAAATACAGAATGTAAATAATTATCCTAACCTCCTTTTCCTTCCAAAAACACTCCCATGTCAAGCTGTTCAGGAAAACTTATGTAGGTGTTAAGTTTCTTTTTGTGACCAGTTTGCCTGAAGAATCCCATAACAGAACAAGATAAAATAAGATAGACTTAAGATAAACATATATCACTATGGCCCCATTTATACGGAGACGCTGCAGCAGTAAAACGCTATAGTTGGATGTCGGTTGCTACCCCCCGTTCATACAGAGACTGTGTTTCAGGTGAAAATGTAAGTGTTCAGATCCAGCCTCAGAGTGGGACAGCTCAGATGCTCAGCAGGGGGCGCTCTTTCACACCCACGTGAGGGAAAAAGGTGAATTCTTTGCCTGATCTGACCCCCACCTCCCGCTGCTCCCCGCACGTACATTTGGACATGCGCAGTAGAACAAACGTAAACAACAATGGCGGCGGGTATGCTAACTAGCTACGTGTGCGTCGAGCGCTGCACAGAGGATAATTCTACTCCTTCGTTCGTCCAAACGAGACCACGCAAAGCTCTAGTTTTAGTTTTCATTTTCGCAGCTGCTGTTAAAATGCAGAATGATGTTGATTCTTTCTTTCACGTCCTGCAAAGGAAGTGAGTAAACTGCTGGGGGGGCTGGGGCTCGCGTGTGTCATGTTGTAAAGTTCCTCTGCCCCCTACTGGCCGGGCGCTAGAACTACATCGTTTTTGATCCTCGTAAGAACGCTGTGAAATTTGCATTAGGAGCCTGGTCGTTTCTGCTAATAGCCTGGAAACGTCTGCGCAGCGCCTCCGAATAAACAGGGCCTATATTTCAGCACTAATACACTGTAAAAATATTCGTTGGTATTTGTTTTTTACCTGTCAAAGACAAAACGCATAAGTTGTAGGTTGAGAATGGGAGGCAGACTATTGAGTTGAATTCTCCGGGTTGCGTTCTGCTTACTCTGGCAGTTCTCACAGAAATAGCGGTTGTCCCCATCAAGTTTTTCCTCCTACAACGTGAATCATGAAAGACCGATGCTTCAAATCATCTCCAACTTTAATATACAGGAAAAAACCAACCTTTAGAAACTCCATGATGCACTCGGTGAGGTTTTTATGACCCTGAATGTTAAGTTCCAATTCATAAAACCGCGATGACAGAGCAGAGGATCGGGAACATTGGTTACAACTGAAACAAAAAACAACAATAATAATACCAACACTAAATATTATTCACTGTTAATATTACAACAATAATATATAATACGCATAAAAAGCAGTATCTATCACAATTGAAGATGACTTTGTTTTTGCTGATAGTATGATTATGTTTGTGAGTAACTTACTTACACTGTAACATAAGAAAATCGTCCACAGAACTGTTTCTGAATGACATCCTGTAAACTGGGATTCCTCTGCTTTGATAATGTGTCCTCAAGAAGAGATAAGAAGAGCTTGGAAAATTCCTGAGCATCCTAAAAAACACATTAGAAATGACATTATATCAGATTAAACTCCACATACAAACGGTTACATGTCCCTTTAAGATTCCCTTAAGAGTAAAGTTAAAATGGTAAAATGGAATATAGAATTTTATTACATTTTACCATTGTATTATTTTACTATTTTAATTCTTAATTAGACTGATGTATGCAATCTGAGTGCACTTATTTCCTTCTTTCTCTGCTGTAATGTGCCCAACTATGACATTTAATTTTCCGCACTGTGAGACAAATTAAGGAATATCGTAAAAACTTGAAGTACTACATGCCCAACTGGAGAACAGACTGGGAAACTGTCCTAAAGTGCATCTGTATCTGCTATGTATGTACAGTTGATTGTTCCCACTGTGGTTCTCTGTGTAGTTTTTACTCCCATGTAGCATTGAGTTCATATATTGTAATCTACGGTGGCTTCGCAGGACAAAAAGCAGTCTTTGACAGTGGTCCCCAACTCTCGCTCAAACTCCTTTTTGTCCCTGATCAACCACTGTATTTCAAGATGGAGCATTTGACAGTAGAGTCCTCAGCTTCATGGACATGTGAGTGTAATTCTATACGTCTATGACAATAACAATTCAAACACATGGTGGCGGTAAATATTCTTAAAAGGGTATTTGTTTGGTACATTTGGTATTGGTTCAAATGTTTTATCATTTGGAGCAACGGTAAAAATTACACAGACTACCTTTAAGATAAGATAAAATAGATCTTTTATTCATCCCACAGCGGGGAAATGTCAATGTTGCCGCGCACATACAGGACAGTAGTAAGACCACACAGGCTTAAAAAGTTCTTAAGAATTCAGAAGTTATTATTAAGATTAATAAGAAAAAAATGTAAGAAAGTAATCTTTATTTATATACCGCCTTTCACAGACCAGAGTCACAAAGCAGTTTACTATTGTTATTTTTGGGCATTTTTCTTTGACTCCACACAGAGATGAGAGCGGGGACAGTACAGGAGGCACAGACCTATTGTACATGTTTTTAATAAAGAAAGCTAGAACTACTTGACATGTTTTGGTGGTAGCCTTTGTCAGAGGCGACACGTGACGGTGTGACGCGTCTCTGATCAGCTGTTGTTGCCGGTCAGTCTGACAGATCTGACCACACTGGTCTGTGTGCCCCGCTTCCTGATTTCAATCGCCTCTTGAAATCAGCAAGAAGGGCACACAGACCATCAACAGAGACAAAGGGGCTTAAACCTTGTCTCGCACTTGGAGACCACAACTCGGCTTATTATATATAAAAAGAACCTTTATTAAAATAACTAATTAAAAGAACCTTCTAAGCCAAATAAAAATTTGATTGATTGATTGAAGCCTTGAACAAAAGAAGACAAATTAACTTTTTTACATTTAGGTCACTTACTTGTTGCTGCCCAGTGTCCAAACCTAATGCTTTCACCAATCCTGATGGGTCAATGTACTTTCGGCTGCTGTTCTGTAGTAGTGCGAACAGATACTGTAGGTGTTCACAAATAGTCTGAGGCTCATAATCTAAAGAATACAGATTTGAAAATCAGTGTTTTAGAGAGTAGTGAAAGAGAGTGATTCACATTAAAACTAACCCCACGTTTAGCTTACCAGACTCGTCATCGAGGGCCTGTTCTTTGTAGCTTTGACACTGATAAAGACTTCTTCGCATTTCTAAATTGTGGAACCATACTTGCAGAAATGTATTTACATAACATGTCGCTCCTAAATTGGTGAGACCAACAAATGAGTTCTGAAACAAACAGGGAGAAAAAGAAAATCACATTTCTATTACTGCTACTGAATAACTTAACTAAAATAATATGCAAATTACCTTGACTCTGCGTTCTGCATTTGGGTCGTCTATATTGTGAAAGGTATTTTCATCAATATCCCCAAGCCATGCCTGCTCACCAATACCAACAAGACAGTTTGGATTTCCTTTGCAGTTTCTCCTTGAGATAGAGAAGTTGTTTAATATCTGATTATTGTAATAGATATTCATTTACTTATTTATTTGAGTGAAATATTACAACTTAGACTAGATTTGTATATTTAGAAGGAAAAGCTCATCAGGGCCTTTCCCTTTCACATCCTTCTGTCAATCAGTTGACAGATGTCAGAATAATGCACATGCTCACCCATACGATACTAGCACATACATAAATACAAACATCCTGCATAATACTATATGTATTGTCTCATAATTTATGTATCACTCAAATTTAATTTATAGAGCCCTTTACAACACACAAGGCGACCAAAGTGCTTTACAATAAAATCACAAAATCTTTTAAAAACATTCATACTCCCAAACAATAAAACAGTCAGTTAAAACCATGAGAAACTAAAGAAACTGTCTGAATAAATATGTCTTAAGTCTGGATTTAAAAAGGCCAAAGTCAGTGATTGTGAGTAGGTCAGGGGGCAGCTTGTTCCAGAGGTTTGGTCCAGCAACTGAAAAATCACCCCAATGTATGTGATATGATGTTTGAGTTATATAAAAGTTTGTATATAGAACATGTAGTTTTAGTGCATTACAACATATGTAGTGGTAGTGAGTGGCGAAAAAGGCGCTACCTGCAGGTGCCTCTCTTGCAGGGGGGTAGGTTGACACGGTAAGCCAGTTCTACGTGCTCAAGGCATATGTCCTCTGGTCTCACGTTTTCCACCCAACGCCACGCTGCCTTCTCCAACTGCAACCGCGGGGCCATGTTTCTAAAGCAAAGGTTCAGAGTAGTTCAGTGCAGCACAGTCCGCTAGCTTCACATGTTAGCCTCTGTCCTGCCATTAGCTGCACGTATTATATCTGCACAGTGTTAGGGCGATACACAAAGCACCTGTTTGTGGCAAAGTTACATAACAACACAATGGGAATGTATATTAGAACGGTTTGCAATGCGCGTCAGTAGCAGACACCACTTCCACGATGCTAATGTTGTCTGTGTATGCTAACGAGAAGCTAGCATCATATGACCCTAGCTAGCTTTCGGAAAGTAACCAGAGGACAAATCCGACCCAACCTGTCAATGTAGCTGCAGATGCCTGTGTATCATATGTGGTTCTACATTTTGTTGTTGGGTAAGAATTATAAATGATAAGACAGAGAAGCCTGTCAGTTTCGGCAATTCATAAACAGACTATTCTTCCTGCGCCGAGAGGTCGCGCGGCACCGTAATTACGTCACCACGCCTTTGTTTCATTTGGCCAATGGCAGAACACTATTATACCCAGCGATAACGATACACTTTCTTTCCTTCATTATTATTATTTGTATGTATGTATCTTGTATGTATTTTTCTCATTATTAGTTTTTTCCCTGTGTTTGTGTTTTTTTAATTCGTTCTATATTTATATAATTTTAAAATCCTATCATATTTCTTTTCCCCTTGCCGATGCAGGAGGGTCTGCAAAAAGGACTGGTAATGATCCAGGACACTCAACATCAGAGCTTCCCCAAGTCTCATAGCACCAGTCCCTCTGATGCTCTGCAGATTGTGGGTCCACAGGAAGTTGGCTTCTCTGTCATCAACGAGACGGCCTTGGTCTTTCAGCGGGGGCTTCAGGCAACGTGCGGTTAAGTGTCTTGCCCAGGGACACAACGACAGCAGACCTCAGTGGGAGCAGGTGACATGGGTCGTGGTGGGATCGAACCCACGACTCTTCGTTCCAAAGAGCTACTGAGCTACTGTCCCCCAACTTAAATCCTGTTGAATATTTAAAAAAAAAGTTAAAACAATCTCTCTGCTTTTTTACTTCAATCCCACTCCATTTCGAGCAGATGAATTGTGAATTAAAATTCATTTGTAAATACATATTGATATTGTAGATGATAATATACAAAGATTGTTGCTTGATTGAGGGGCTGGTGCTATGTGTACTGGGTGCAGCTCTGACTGCCACCCCCCCCCGACCCAGAAATGGATTAAGGGGAAGAAAATGGATGGATGGATGGATGGATGGATGTTGCTTGATTGTATTGTTATGTTTATATATTTGCATGTGTAAGTATATTCTGCAAACACTGAAGGCAACATGTATAAATGGTCATGTAAACTCAGGAATGTAAATATTGTAAATACTTTTGATTGTTACATTTCTGCTCGAATGAATAAATAAATCAATACTTTTGGTCCACTCTAAGGCAACTCAGAATCTGCTTTAGGCCACGCCCTGTGTGGAAGGTTTGGTCCAGGCCAATGCTGATCTGAGCTCGTGTCAGGGAGAAATTCTGTTTTATTATAGCTAGATAGATACTTTATTGATTCCCAGAGAAATGCAGGTGTCCACTAGCATCAGAAACACATCCATCCAAACAAAAAAACAAATATATACATAATTACTAAAGAATTATTATGTAATGTCGTGTAATTTTCTTTCCCTTTATTAATCCATTTCTGGGTCAAAAAGGAAGTTACCTGCTTCATTATAGTCACAGTTTGCTTTTTAGAAGAATGTAAGTTTGCGATGAACATGACGAGACAATTGTAACCGTTTTGTCATATTTTGTGCATAGTACAGGAGTTTATCACATCATTTTGACTGTACTTAAAAAAACAAAACAATGATCCAGTGATCCAATAAATACAACGTGGTGATGATCCAGGACAACTTAAAATTCTGCAACATGTGTGACATTTATCACATGTATGATATTTATCAACATGTATGACATTTATCAACATGTGTGACATTTATCACATGTATGATATTTATCAACATGTAAGACATGTATCAACATGTGTGACATTTATCACATGTATGATATTTATCAACATGTATGACATTTATCAACATGTAAGACATTTATCAACATGTAAGACATTTATCAACATGTATGACATTTATCAACATGTGTGACATTTATCAACATGTGTGACATTTATCACATGTATGATATTTATCAACATGTATGACATTTATCAACATGTAAGACATTTATCAACATGTATGACATTTATCAACATGTGTGACATTTTTCAACATGTATGACATTCATCAACATGTATGACATTTATCAACATGTGTGACATTTATCACATGTATGACATTTATCAACATGTGTGACATTTATCAACATGTATGACATTTATCAACATGTATGACATTTATCAACATGTAAGACATTTATCAACATGTGTGATATTTATCACATGTATGACATTTATCAACATGTGTGACATTTATCAACATGTATGACATTTATCAACATGTATGACATTTATCAACATGTATGACATTTATCAACATGTGTGACATTTTTCAACATGTATGACATTCATCAACATGTATGACATTTATCAACATGTGTGACATTTATCACATGTATGACATTTATCAACATGTGTGACATTTATCAACATGTATGACATTTATCAACATGTATGACATTTATCAACATGTATGACATTTATCGACATGTGTGACATTTATCAACATGTGTGACATTTATCGACATGTGTGACATTTATCAACATGTGTGACATTTATCAACATGTATGACATTCATCAACATTTAAGACATTTATCAACATGTGTGACATTTATCGACATGTGTGACATTTATCACATGTATGAAATTTATCAACATGTGTGACATTTATCAACATGTATGACATTTATCAACATGTGTGACATTTATCAACATGTGTAACATTTATCAACATGTATGACATTTATCAACATGTATGACATTTATCAACATGTGTGACATTTATCAACATGTATGACATTTATCAACATGTGTGACATTCTACAACATATATGACATTTATCAACATGTGTGACATTTATCAACATGTATGACATTCATCAACATGTATAACATTTATCGACATGTGTGACATTTATCAACATGTGTGACATTTATCAACATGTGTGACATTTATCAACATGTATGACATTTATCAACATGTATGACATTTATCAACATGTGTGACATTTATCAACATGTGTGACATTTATCGACATGTGTGACATTTATCAACATGTGTGACATTTATCAACATGTATGACATTCATCAACATTTAAGACATTTATCAACATGTGTGACATTTATCGACATGTGTGACATTTATCACATGTATGACATTTATCAACATGTGTGACATTTATCAACATGTATGACATTTATCGACATGTGTGACATTTATCAACATGTATGACATTTATCAACATGTGTGACATTTATCAACATGTATGACATTTATCACATGTATGACATTTATCAACATGTATGACATTTATCAACATGTATGACATTTATCAACATGTGTGACATTTATCAACATGTATGACATTCATCAACATGTATGACATTTATCAACATGTGTGACATTTATCAACATGTGTGACATTTATCAACATGTGTGACATTTATCAACATGTATGACATTTATCAACATGTGTGACATTTATCAACATGTATGACATTTATCAACATGTATGACATTCTACAACATGTATGACATTTATCAACATGTGTGACATTTATCAACATGTATGACATTCATCAACATGTATAACATTTATCGACATGTGTGACATTTATCAACATGTGTGACATTTATCAACATGTATGACATTCATCAACATGTATGACATTTATCAACATGTGTGACATTTATCAACATGTGTGACATTTATCAACATGTATGACATTTATCAACATGTATGACATTTATCAACATGTGTGACATTTATCAACATGTATGACATTCTACAACATGTATAACATTTATCGACATGTGTGACATTTATCAACATGTGTGACATTTATCGACATGTGTGACATTTATCACATGTATGACATTTATCAACATGTGTGACATTTATCAACATGTATGACATTTATCGACATGTGTGACATTTATCAACATGTATGACATTTATCAACATGTGTGACATTTATCAACATGTATGACATTTATCACATGTATGACATTTATCAACATGTATGACATTTATCAACATGTATGACATTTATCAACATGTATGACATTTATCAACATGTGTGACATTTATCAACATGTATGACATTCATCAACATGTATGACATTTATCAACATGTGTGACATTTATCAACATGTGTGACATTTATCAACATGTGTGACATTTATCAACATGTATGACATT
Source organism: Knipowitschia caucasica (assembly GCA_964034765.1). Classification (NCBI taxonomy): domain Eukaryota; kingdom Metazoa; phylum Chordata; class Actinopteri; order Gobiiformes; family Gobiidae; genus Knipowitschia; species Knipowitschia caucasica. The sequence continues at coordinate 43,453,984 of OZ035828.1, read as the reverse complement.
TATCAACATGTATGAAATTTATCAACATGTGTGACATTTATCAACATGTGTGACATTCATCAACATGTGTGACATTTATCAACATGTGTGACATTTATCAACATGTATGACATTTATCAACATGTATGACATTTATCAACATGTATGACATTTATCAACATGTATGACATTTATCAACATGTGTGACATTTATCAACATGTGTGACATTTATCAACATGTGTGACATTTATCAACATGTATGACATTTATCAACATGTATGACATTTATCAACATGTATGACATTTATCAACATGTGTGACATTTATCAACATGTATGACATTTATCAACATGTGTGACATTTATCAACATGTATGACATTTATCACATGTATGACATTTATCAACATGTATGACATTTATCAACATGTATGACATTTATCAACATGTATGACATTTATCAACATGTATGACATTTATCAACATGTGTGACATTTATCAACATGTATGACATTCATCAACATGTATGACATTTATCAACATGTATGACATTTATCAACATGTGTGACATTTATCAACATGTATGACATTCATCAACATGTATGACATTTATCAACATGTGTGACATTTATCAACATGTGTGACATTTATCAACATGTGTGACATTTATCAACATGTATGACATTTATCAACATGTATGAAATTTATCAACATGTGTGACATTTATCAACATGTGTGACATTTATCAACATGTGTGACATTTATCAACATGTGTGACATTTATCAACATGTATGACATTTATCAACATGTATGACATTTATCAACATGTATGACATTTATCAACATGTATGACATTTATCAACATGTGTGACATTTATCAACATGTGTGACATTTATCAACATGTATGACATTTATCAACATGTATGACATTTATCAACATGTATGACATTTATCAACATGTGTGACATTCATCAACATGTGTGACATTTATCAACATGTGTGACATTTATCGACATGTGTGACATTTATCACATGTATGACATTTATCAACATGTGTGACATTTATCAACATGTATGACCTTTATCAACATGTATGACATTTATCGACATGTGTGACATTTATCAACATGTGTGACATTTATCAACATGTATGACATTTATCAACATGTGTGACATTTATCAACATGTATGACATTCATCAACATGTATGACATTTATCAACATGTGTGACATTTATCAACATGTGTTCTATATGTTTTGTGTTTTAACTGTTTGATGATTGACTGTTGATTCTCTGATCTGTGTTGGTGATTTCAATGGTTTTGTTAAGTCTCTGAGATGATGCTGTTGGGATTTACGGCTATACAAGAATAAAATGTCTTTTAATTGTAAACGGTATTGTAAACAGCCAATTCAAAATGATTATAAATTAATGTCAATATGAGATGTTGATGAAATCTGTCAATGCAAGTGATAAGAAAACAGCAGATGGATCTATCACAATAACGGGCTGTCCTCACATGTTGAGCTTGTGTGTATTTAGAACAGGGAGTGTCATGCGGTGGCGTTGCTCCTCCTCTCCATCTCTTCAGCAAACAACACGTTCCAAGTGATCAGGTTTGTGGAAAAACCTCAACCCAGCCGGACCCCACCGCTCCCAGGTAGGCCTCTCACACCATTATCGTCATTATCATTCTCCACACACAAGCTTGTGAATTATATTACTCCATAGACTGAGGATTTTATCAATTCTAACGGCTAAAGAAACGGAAAATTACATATTTACAACAACAATGAATCACATGTAACTATTTTTGTTTTTTGCATTGAATGTGTTGGTTTTGTTTTGTTGGTTTTTTTGCAATCCATAAAACAAAACTACAGATTGAATTCCAGTAAAATGATATAATTGTTTTGCAAAATGTCTGTACTTTATTTATGCTCTTATTTGTAGGCGTCTAAAATGTACTTCCTTTTTATGTGAACAATGTTTTGGTTTTTTTTAGATGTTTTGAAAGAACAGTTTATAATCTGTGTCTGAATGAGGTGCGATTAAGTCTCTGCTGCTGTTTATCTGCTGTTTATCTGCTGTTATCTGCCTAATCACTGCTGTCCCGTGTCTTGTGTAAGTGACTGTGGCAGGACTGCTTTACATAACGGAGCATAAGCCTTCTCTCACCTGTTGAATGATGTGATGGATTTTATCTGTTTACATCCCACATGATTGATTGATTGAATACTTTATTTTGAGCCAAACAGAACAAAATGATAACAGAAGTTCAGTATGATACAGAAGTCACTGTACACACACATGGGCAACACATGAAGGACAGAACAAAACAAATAATGTATATCTAGGCTCAAAAAGGAGTGGGAAGAAGATGACCCTAGCACAAACACGGCACAGAGGTGTTTAACAATGAGACAAGTGTGAAGTAGTTTCATCAGAGACATGTCGGAGACGAGTCAGCCTCAAAACAACTGCATTTACACTTCCTTCCTGATCCCAGATTTATATTTTCATAAGCTTTGAAGTGCAGCATATTTCATGAAGGTTCATAACAATAGAGACAATGTTTAACCGACACATTATATTGTCCACATTATTGGACTGTTACATTTTAGTTGATCAACATCATCATAACTTTTGTATCCCATCTTTTTGTTTATTATTGTTTTATTTATTTCAGGAGGAGTCTGCTGTACCATCAGAGCCGAAATGGGACGGAAAGAAATCATCTGCAGCTGGAAGAAAAGCATCGACAACATCAAGGATGTGTTTGACTTCAAAGCCAAAATGGGATCGTGAGTTCTACTCGTTTGAGATTTAGTTTTTAGAAAAGGTTGATATTGGACTCAACATGTGCTTGAAAGTGCTAACCCTAACCCTGACTGCTTCATGAAGTGTAAAATCCAGTAATACAGTGTTTTAAGATATTTATTAGGTATTAGGTAAATGCCTTGAAAACTTTAATGGTGATTGGATCAAAGCCAGACTTCCAGCGATAATCCCAGACTCACATTCTCTGATCAAAGCCTCACTCATTGAGAAAAAGTGAGAGACTTGAACGAAGATCCTTAAAAAGCAAGAATTATTTGCAAAACGTCATCTTTAATTTGTTTTTTAAATGAAATAATTACATCTATGGTCATCTAAACAGGCTGAATATTTGTTCACAACACTCTACACCCAGAAGTTGGACAATTTTCAAAAGTATACACACTTTCCCCGTCACAGAATAACAATAAAAGCAGAAGTATATCACTGCAGTGGACCTTCTGGAGAGCAAGGGCAGAGAGCAGCTTTAGTTCCTGTGAATGAGCTGTGCCTGAGCTGACGTCAGAGCAGAGCGGGAACATCCTGACACCACTTCATTATTGGATTAGAGTGGGTTCATTCCTCTGCAGGTGCTGTTTGTGATGAAGCATGTGGCAAAGACAGGTCACTGTAAACCCTCACTTCAATCTCACTTCAGATATCAAAGCTATTTTAAACAGATTTTTCCCAGTAAGTGAACTTACTCATTTATTGTTAGTTTATTTAAAACTTGCCTATATATCACTCAGGGTTTTCTTTGAATTGAACTGTCTCTGTTCAAGTAAGCCTCACTTTTGACATTTTGACGTCTTAAATGAGACAGGTGTGTCAATGACAGGGTGGCCCGGTGGCTGAGTGGGTAGCACCATCGCCTCTAAATTATAAGGTTGTGAGTACGAATCCCGGTTCAAACATGAGTTGAAATTTAATCTTCATCGCAATTACCTGAGTTTACTTGGCACTATCAAGTAAAATATGTACTCGAGGAATTCAAGTGAAGTTAATATGCAATTTATTTCCAAGGTTTTTTCAAGTAAACTTTACTTGTCAGGGTTTACAGTGTGTGAATCATTTGAGCTGTTTAAACTCAGTAATGACAAAGGCTCTCTCACTGAGGTTCTGAGGTGATTAAAAACTGTCTTTTATGTTCACAGAGGGTCTTTTTCCGAGGTCTACATGGTCAGAGAAAAAGCCACCGGGAAACTGTTCGCCCTCAAATGTCTCCGAAAGAAGCACTTAGCTCACAGCAACCTAGAAAACGAAATCAATGTGTTGAGAAGGTAAACTTTTCCATCTTTACAATGTTGTTTTACAGTCGTTCAGTCAGTTGTTCTGATGTCTCACTGTCACTTTTTAGGATAAAACATGACAACGTTATTGGTCTGGAGGATTTTTACGAGAGTCGGACGTACTATTACCTCGTTATGCAACTGTGAGTATCCGGGGCTTGTTTAGGTTGTATAATTTACAACAAAGAGACTACAGATACAGCAGGTTCAACACATGCAGGAGACCGAATATGAAACGGCCGTAAATTATATCAATATATTATACGCTTACATGTTTATATATGCATAGGTTTGCTAAGCTAACACTGAGGAAAAATGAATACGGTTGCATTGATAAGCCTGATCCGCTGTTGGTAGATTAAATGGTAGATCACCTCAATCTGCTGTAATCCTTCGAAGGAAGAGGCAGAGATTGAAGTATTGAACCAAAATCCACTGCTTTCCAATGTTTTAATGTGACCCACGTGTTTTCCAGGGTGTCAGGAGGAGAACTGTTTGATAGGATTGTAGACAGAGGGGTGTACACTGAGAAGGACGCCAGCTTCGTAGTCAAACAGGTCCTGCAGGCTGTCAGCTACCTGCACCAAAACAGCATCGTGCACCGGGACCTCAAGGTAAGCCTGATTCCTTAAAGCAGGCACGTCAAACTCAAAATCCAGCCCGCAAGAATATTCATTGTGGCCCCTGTAAGTTCATTTTACAGCCTATTATCTAAGGAAACATGTAATTAGAACTAATAGATTCTTAACTATTATAATCAATTGTATACTTGTACTCTTATACTAACAATCTTACAGTACATATCTCCTTAATATTTGGCTCAGTTCTGGTTGAATCCAAACATGAGAAAATAATATCCAAACTCATGTCAGATTCAACACATTTGTCAAAGCAGAGTCTGATTCTCCATCCATTTTCTTCCCCTTAATCCATTTCTGGGCTGGGGGGGTGGCAGTCAGAGCTACACCCAGTCCACAGAGCACCAGCCCCTCACTGATCCTCCTGCAGGTGCTGAGATCTTTCAGCGGGGGCTTCAGACAAAGTGGGGTTAAGTGTCTTGCACAAGGACACAACGACAGCAGACATCAGTGGGAGTCGTTAAGCAGGTCTTGTGGTGAACTCGAACACACAACCTTCAGGCCCAAACGCCAATGCTCTACCAACTGAGCCACTGTCGCCCTGATTCTGAAAAGACAAAGTTATGAAAGAAACAAAAAAATCAACCACCTTTATGCATTTGGCCCCAAACAGCTTCTGTGTTTTTAAAATTGGCCCCCGACCAAAATGAGTTTGACACCTCTGCCATAAAGAAATCCATGCTCTTCTGTTGTACCGTGTGTTTTTACATCATTCCATTCGTTTGTGTGCGCAGCCAGAAAACCTGCTCTACTACAACGCTGATGAAAACTCCAAGATCATGGTCAGTGACTTTGGACTGTCCAAGACCCTGGACCACGGAGTCATGTCCACGGCCTGCGGCACTCCGGGATATGTCGGTGAGTGCTGCTTTTACTCATGGTTGTGGAAATATTTGGGACTGTGGGGGTTCTTCCATCATCACAGCACTAGCCTGGTGTGTGTGTGAATGGTTGGTGGTGGTGGGAGGGGCCGGTGGCACAGACAGGTTGCCTCGCTTCTGTCAGTATGCCCCAGGGCGGTTGTGGCTACAGTAGTAGTTTATCACCACCGTGTTTGGAGAGAATGAATAATGACATATGAAGCGTCTTTGAGTGTCCAAAACAGCGCTGTATAAAACCAATGCATTATTATTATTATTATGTTATTGTTATTATTACTAACCAGGCCCTGACTAAAGTTTGCATTTGACTGTGAATCAGAATTATTTTTATTGCCTTTGTATGTAACAGGAAGTCAAAAACTAGGAATTTGCTTTTGTAAATGGTGCAAACAATTTATAAAACGTAAAAACAGACATGAAGGTATGCAAACCCCCAATGAACTTCTAATATATAACTACGCACAATTGGGCGGCTTGGTGGCTGAGTGGTTAGCACTCTCGCTTCTCAGCAACAAAGTATTGAGTTCCCGGTCGCAACATGACCTTTCTGAGTGGAGTTTGCATGTTCTCACCGTGCGTAGGTTTCCTCCGGGTGCTCCAGTTTCTCTTACCACTAAAAACATGCACAATAGGTCTGAATGTAAGTGAGAGAGTGAATGGATGGTGTTTGGTCGGAGGCTTTGATGGACCTGTGTGTTCGGGGTCTCACTTTGGACATCACCGTGTGTGGTTTGATTGCAACAATATCTGATTTCTGAACAATTGTAAAGCGCTTTGAGTGACCTCGGTCGTTAATTGCGCTGTATAAATAAACATTTCTTATTTACAGAAGACATTTGACAGAGCAGATTATCGATGAACAATCAGTCGTATGATTTTACAAAGTGACAGATGTATAAAGGATAATAAAAGTTGGACAATACTTTTATTATTACACATTACACAAGACACAGCACAGTCCTGGGTTTATGTTATTTTTTAAGGAATACATTGATTTTGCATTTATTATTCTCTATTTTATTGTCATCTTTTGTTTCAGCTCCAGAGGTGTTGGCGCAGAAGCCGTACAGCAAAGCAGTGGACTGTTGGTCTATTGGAGTCATCACATATATCCTGTAAGATGTTAGTTTGGATACAAAATTGACAATAAAAACATGTATTCTTTGGTTCTGTAAAGTAACTCTGGAGCTTTGTTCTGCAGATTGTGCGGTTATCCTCCATTCTTCGAAGACAATGAAACACGGTTGTTCTCAAAGATCATGAGAGCGGAGTATGCGTTTCATTCTCCGTTTTGGGACGACATCTCAGAATCAGGTACTACTTTATTCACCCACTCACGCAAATGTTAGACAATAGTTCACTTTGAGAATGTCGTTTAATTAAACTTTACCCCGACATATTACAAGCTTTATGTGTTTATGAGTGTGTTCACAGTAAAGAGGTTATTAAAGTATCAGGATTTTAAAAGGTTATAACTCAAAAACTAAAATTACAGTCAGGATTTCAAACACAGATGGGTCAAAGAGAAAGTGTGGATAAAATCAAAAGGAGAGATTGACAGATACATCCATCCCCATCTTCTTCCCCTTGATCCATTTCTGGGTCGGAGGGGTGACGCCTCCCTGGGGAGGAGGCCCTGGGCCAGACCCAGGACACGCTGGAGGGACTATGTCTCTCAGCTGGCCTGGGAACGCCTTGGGGTCCCCCCGGACGAGCTGGAGGAAGTGTGTGTGGATAGGGAAGTCTGGGTGTCTCTGCTTAGACTGCTGCCCCCGCGACCCGGCAACGGATGAAGCGGAAGAAAATGGAATGGAAAGGTTTTTTATATAAAAGTAATTGCAGTATTTACATATATATATATAATATATATATATATATATATATATATATAAATACTGACGCCCCGTGATAAACGTCTGCCCTACAAAGCCTCAGAATAGCATCGGGATTATTTGACCTAAAGGTTCTCGTCACGGTCTTGACGTAACGGACTTGACCTCTGGATTAGGACGGTATAAACCAACAGCTAATCTTTTTAGGGACATGTTCAAAGTATGACGCTAACCTCAAAACAAAAACTAAACAACCTGTGACCCCTTTCAAATATACACAAATATCACCACAGAGTTTATATACTTTTATATTATTTACTAAACGCTCAAAACATTCTTCCAGGACAAGTATGAGTCAAAGTTGGCATGTTTTTTTGTATAGCACAGTTAATTAAAAGTATTAAAGGCAATACCAAACATAATAAATATTTACATGTCCTATTATTATTTTATTATTATTGTTTTTTGAATGCAGTGTGTTGTGGTAAATAAAGTATGAAAATAAAAAAATACTGCTTTAAATAAGAAATCTGAACAATAGAACACGAAGTTATGTCTGGACAAGATTTCTGACTTGAGTCGAGTTTAAAAACACATTTCAAGAATCATTTACTTATTTCTTGCTTAAAATACGGCATCACAAACTTATGTTATATAAACAACATGAACAGTCTGGAAATAACAAACAATAATTTAAATAAGTATAAAAACTCACTGCTCACACTTATAAGTTTTATTATATTAGTAAAATAATCTTATAACAAAATACCTTCAAGCAACAAAAACGTACTCATTTTATATAATTACTTTGCATTATTATTATTATTATTATCATTATCATCATTGTTAATGTATTTTTACTTTTTTTAGTAAATACATCTATACCTAGATTTAGTTTTTTTTCAGAAACACACACCGAGTTATTCACTTAAACCAGACATTATTGGTTAACATTGTTTGATAATTGCAATTTTCATACATTTTCCCCTGAAGAGTTTTAAAAATCCAAATGTTTAGCTCTATAATTAATTAACACAACGGTTTCAAGCCAAACACACATTTAAAACGGTTTGATTAAACGTGTAAATACATACAGTAGTGATTATTAGTACAGGTGATATCTTGTGGTCATGGTCCCCACAGAGAGGACTGAACCTGAGCCGTACTTTTCATTAGTTTTGATAATAACGTTCATTCTGGACTTTGAAAATCTTTGTCATCACATTACGTTTCTTTGTTAACATCAAACAATCTGTGCAGCCAAAGATTTCATCAAGAAAATGATGGAGAAGAGCCCAGAGAAGCGTCTAAGCACCGACGAGGCCCTCAGGCACCCATGGTGAGCCTGCTATACCTCAATTAATCTACATAAATACTTAATTATGACAGATTATAACGGAGTGGACGCCATTTTTCACGCTCTCTGCAGGATCGCTGGAGATACGGCAAAAGACCACGACATTTATCACTCCGTCTGCGAACAAATGGAGAGGAACTTTGCCAAATCGAAATGGAAAGTGAGTAACTACACTGTAAAAAGTGCAGCAGGCCAGACTTTGATGTTAGAAGAAGAAGAAGAAGAAGGTCCTTTATTCGTCCCACAATGGGGAAATTTCAGTTTGATGCATACACATATAGTACATACATATATACACATCAAGGCATGCAGCGAACATCATATCCGCGCTCCTTATAGGCTAAGTGGGTTAAGTGTCTTGCCCAAGGACACAACAACAGCAGGCATCAGTGGGAGTCGGTGGAGAAGGTCCCGTGGTGGGCTCGAACCCACGACCTTTGGGCCCAAAGGCCAATGCTCTACCAACTGAGCTACTGTCGCCCCAGTATATTACTATATATTTCATTTTTTTTTTTATTTAATGTGAGATACATTTAAGTATTTATTTTGTAAGCGTAGTGTTCCATTAATGACAAACACTAGTGTAATGTGTTGATCAAAAACAAAATGTATTTCACGCTACCCAGAATGCATTGCAACAGGGTAATAGTTTTAGGCATTCTGTCAAACTAAAGCACATATTTTTATTACTTAATAAAGAGCTGAAGTGGACAGTACACAAAAGGCCCATGGAACCTCTTCTGATTTAAGCAACACTTTTTTACAGTGTATATGGCAAACAAACACTTTTTGGATTGGCTGAAACAACTCGCTAATTTAAAGTAGCAATGTGTAAGATTTTCATGTCAAGTCATCATTAAAGGGCCCTAATCTGTCATCATTAAAGGGCCCTAATCTGTCTTCATTAAAGGGCCCTTATCTGTCATCATTAAAGGGCCCTAATCTCATCATTAAAGGGCCCTAATCTGTCTTCATTAAAGGGCCCTAATCTGTCAAAACCCTGCTTTTTTCCAATACTTCCTTAACTACTTCCTTAGCAATTTCCAAGTCTGTGACCTCCTGTTACGTGGCAATAAAAATGATTCTGATTCTGATGATTCTAATAACAGTGGTTCAGAGATATGAGAATTTCTAAGATCTCAGACGTCCTCCGCATTATCACAAATGTCCAGAGGTCCACAGGTCATTCTAATCCTGTGAGAATAGGACTCAAGAGCGACTCCCCTGTTAGAAATGATGATGAAATGAGTATAGATATAGATAGATAGATACAGTAGATACTGTAGATAGATAGATAGACATTTTATTGATCCCCATTAGAGAAATTCAAGTGTCCAGCAGCAGCAAAAAAATAAAATAAAATTGATCATTCTAAAAAGCTAACAATAGTAATAATAACATCAGTCCTTCAGGTCACAGCAGCAGAGGAGGAGCTTGGTTCAGACCCTTTTCTCTGCTCTGGTCCAAAGTAAAATGATAAATGCTTCATTAGCATTTTTCATAAAGTTAGCATTCCTCCAGTTGATTTTCACCTGATCCACTTGGTTCAGACCATGAATCCTCTCTGCTCTGGTCTGGACCAGTGTGAAACCATGAATCCTTCTCATCCCGTTTGTCTTGTCGTTGGTAGCGAGCTTACAACGCGGCCTCCGCCATCCACCAGATGAAGAAGCTGCAGTTATCCCACAGCAAATCCTCAGCTGAAGACCTCTCCCCACCGCTGATCACGGTCCAGAACCCCTCCCAGAACTCCTCCCAGAACCCCCTCCCTGTGGTGGTCGACCCAAATGGAAACCTGGTCACGGATCCCACCTCCAGCAGTGAGACCAGCAGGAGCCTGTGCCCCCCCCTCAGACCCACCCACAGCGAGCCCAGACAAGGCCCGTCCCCTGAAGTGTCCCGTGAGATCCGCTGCTGTTATTCTGAGAGTGACACCTGCCTCCAAGAAACCCACAGGTGAGCGCCGGCCTGGGTCTGATACTGGACTCTTATTTTGCCAAATGTAAAACTTCATTCTTCTTTATTATTATTATCATTATTATTGTTATTATTATTATTATTATTGTTATTATTATTTTCAAGATCGAGATGTTATACTTGTTCTTTAAAGGGTTGACTTAGAGATTTTTTTTAACCAGTACAGCTATTGTTCACTTATCTTGTGCCGTGTTCTCCTCATTCCTACTGTTCTATAACTTGTGATGCAACACTGAAATTTCCCCACTGTGGGACTAATAAAGAATCTCTTAATCTTAAAACTGGGCGACAGGAAAATAACTGTAGCAATTTTTACATTTTTTATTATTACGAAGCTATAATTGTTTTTCTAAGACTGACCTGTGATCCGTTTAAAATCCCACAGCAGCCTCTAGTGGTGACTTGTCAGAATACAACACTTTCTGATTCATTTGTATGTTTTATATAATCACTGGCCATTTAACGGAAGCGTTTAACAATTGTGTCTGAAAAATAAATTTGACGTGAATGTATAATTCTGGGGCGACAGCGGCTCAGTCGGTAAAGCACTGGCCTTTGAGCGTGAAGGTTGTGGGTTTGATGCCCACCACGAGACCTATACTGAACGACTCCCGCTGATGACTGCTGTCGTTGTGTCCTCGGGGAAGACACTTAACCCCACGTTGCCTGAAGCCCCCGCTTCAGGCAAAGATCCAGGCAGCTCAGACTAGAGCAGCCGTTCTTCTCTGACAGTCACCCTCCGACCCGGAAATGGGGCCGATGGATAAAAAAAATCTTATTTATGTTGATTTTTTTTTTTTTTTTTTTTAAATATATGCCTTATATGGTTATGATTTAACTTATTTGCACCGAGAACCAAACCAATTTCCTAGTTTTAACTTCCTGTTACTCACAAGGCAAAAAAAGGATTCTGAATTAGCTTTTAAGACAGTATGATGCTTTTATATGCGTTTTTAATCACATTTTTTGTGCGTGTTGTAGGAAAGACCTTGGTGCACCGTCTGGAGTGTGTTCAGTGATGTAACCCTCCATCTACAAACAATGCATTAACTCTGAGGTAAGCAGTATGTGGGTGTGTAGTATATAATATGGATTAATGTTATTTACTGTTGTCATTCCCTTGATAATGACTCACTTAAACCCTTTCTTCCCCAGATTTTCTAAGCACACAGTTCACCGCTCGTAATGAAAGTATGAATCCTGCTACAGTCATGAAAAATAAATATATTTTATTAAACAGAAATACTTTCATGTAAAGACAATGTTGTAATACTTGTTATGTTATGCGTTACCTCTTCATTACTGCTGCTCACAAGTGCCACATGCTGTAAAGAAACCCGTGCTCTGGTGATGTCTGTTCCACTGTCTCCATTCACTGTCTGTGACCGCAATGCACACATTTACCTGTTTTCTGATACAGTAAAAATACACTCGCTATAAAAAAGGACATTTGTACGTTGAAAATTCGACAATCTACGTTGATAAAAAAAAAAAAAAAAAAAAAAAAGTTTTCTTGAAAAGGTATAAATAAAGTGACTATTTGAACTCCATCCCTGTGTGAGATTCTGTGGGTAAATGTCATAGACTGTATGCACTGTAACACATTTCTGAAAAATTACAATGACATTTCAACATTAAACAAATGTTATTTTGAACAAACATGCAAATTTAAGTATAAATTGGTTAAAAAACCTCCAGTGGCGTTTTATTACCACAATTATGATGTGATTACAATAAAACGTTACGATACCATAACATCACATGTGATTAATAATCACATGTGATTTTATGGTATTATTACCGTAATTTAACAAACCCAGCGAGCAACATGAGTGTAAAAGGAACCTCTTAAACATGTAACCTCCTGCTTTAGTTAAAATGATCCTTTTGCATTAAGCATGTTATAGAAGTAAAGATTTTTACTACTTTCTTGTATAAACTGAAGATGTTAAAAAATAATTGAAAAGTTGTGTTCTTTAAAGTAAAACAATTTAAACTGCGTAGTTTTTTGTTCAATGAAACTAATTAGAAACAGAAACAGTCAAATGGTAATAATAAAAAGTTAACATTATAAAGCTGTTTTTGTTGTTGTGAATGAACAGGAACATACAGTTAAATCCTGAAATCACAAAGTCATAATGTGATTCAGTGAAACAGTCTTTAACCGTTAAAATTAGCAACGGTCACGCCATGTTGAGAAAACGGTAAATTCCTGGAACCATATTTGCCGCTATTTACCGTTTTTCTACAAGGACATTCTTTGCAGTGTATATTAACGTAATTGTGCAGAGGGCCCTCAGGCTTGGCAGCTGCGGAGCTCCTTGGCCCTTTTTCGCAGTTGAGCAAGAAGGTCACCAAGTTTGACGTCCAGGCCCTCCAGTGTGCTGGACTTTGCAAGGATCTCCTTTTGGAGCTGCCTGATGGACTCTGCTTTACCTGGAAAAAGACATCAGACATCAGCCCTTTCCATATGAATATAGATCATAGTCACATCCTGTACCGTTGTGTTTTAGTTTGAAATCACATGTTCTTGTCCTTGTTTCCAGTTTTACTTCCTGCCCCACCCTTGATGTGTGGGGCCCAAACTGGAGATTTCTGTCAAACTTCTATTTGACTGGAGATTACTGGAGAACAAAACTAGCTAGAAACCAACTTATTTTTTTAGATTGGTTTCATGATTCGTAGAGTCAAAGCACACAATATTCTGTGGGTCTTTAAAATCAGTGAAATAATCCAAACTGGTTGGCAGTCAATGAGTTAAACTAATCTCTCTGCTCTTATTGGACGAGCACGTATCCCCAGAATGATTAACAGCTGGGAGGACAAACGTTCTTGATGACCCACCCAGAGGTAGACGATCCTCCTATTCTTGGGTTTCATTAAACAGTCCAGTAGGGGGCGCATGAGCAGAGGTGGGACAGTTCTGCTCCCATTGAAAACCATGTAAAGTCTGTTTTGGAGTCAAAGGCACTCCTCCTGTGCGGTGTACGGTTGTTGGAACAGTCTTAATCGGGGACACTCAATTCTAAGGGAGTATTAACAAATATTTCTCAAAAGAGTCTTGATTTCGGGTTTTTTTGGAAAAAAAAAAACAGAAGAAATGGCTGCGTTTCATTGGGGTGGCCTGCAGGGGGCGCTTATCTGGGAAAGCCTTGATCCACCTCGCCCGCCTCATTCCTGTGATTTTTTCAAAGTGAGTAAGTAATCTTTATTTATATACCGCCTTTCACAGACCAGAGTCACAAAGCACTTTACATTTGTTATTTTTTGGGCATTTGTCTCTCACTCCACACAGAGATGGGAGCAGGGTCGCCAAACAGGAGGCACATGCCAAACCTATTGTACATGTTTTTAGTGGTAGGGGAAACCGGAGTACCCGGAGGAAACCTACGCAGACACGGGGAGAACATGCAAACTCCACTCAGAAAGGCCCTGGTCCGACCGGGATTCGAACTCAGGACATTCTTGCTGAGAGTGCTATCCACTCAGCCACCGTGCCGCCCAAAGTGTCCTCCTTTATATGAGACCGCAGTTGGAACATGAACAAACTCTTGTCTCTCTATTTGTGCGGTTGCTACAAACGTACACCGCACAAAAAGATGGCATTTTGACAGCACTTCTTCTTCTACTATATCTCCGTGTATAAACCCGGCAGACTCCAGCACCAGGATACGTCACGTCCTGTCCTACGTTTGTTATTCCACTGCCCTGACGTCATGTGAAACCCAAGAATACACATTTAACTCCTAAAACGCCACTTCTGTACAAACCTGACAGACCATAATGTGTTTTGATAACAGACTCAGACTCACCGTCCAGAGCGTTGAACATGCTGTTGGTGGTGTTGGTGAGAGTCTTGGCGTCTTCTTGAAGTTTTGTCAAGCGTTCTCCTAACTTTTCTGTGTCTCCGTCCGGTTTACTGTCAGCTGCTTTAGTTTTCAGAATCTCAAGTTGTTTCTCCAGGGTCTTCATGTCCTGGAAGAGGAATAGAAAAGAACATTTAGCATCACAATGTTTCAACTGCAGTGTTCCAGTACGTTTATGGCGGAGGTATTTTAAATTGTATTTGTAAATTAATTTGTAAGTTTTTGACATGGTAAATATTCAAGATATGGTGAAATGGGCAAATACTGTTGTTTGATGGTATATTTATGTTTAGTGGAAAAAACACCTTGGAAAAAATAAGAAAAAAAATATATGAAAATAATTAAAATACTGCTTAAAATAATACATTTATCTGATAAAAAGAAAAAAAAAATTCACTTGACAAGATTTCAGAAAATAATTAACAAAATACTAGCCCCAAACGACTTGATTCTAGTTTAGAAATACACATTTAAAGATTTATTTACTATTTCTTAAAATACAGCTTAAACAAACTTATTTACAGTTTTTGTGGTTTTACTGCAATTGGCAAAAAAAAAAAAAAATCTTGTTTCTTCTAAACAAAAAAAGCTAAAACAAGCTGAAAAGCTCTGCTCAGACTTTTTTCTTCGACTGCTTCAGTGTCTATGGCGTGACTTCTTTAGAAGTCACGCCAGAAGTCACATTAGAATTTTTTGAATGCAAATTAATTTAGTAAAGACATATTGAAATTGTAAATATTCAACATAAGGTGAAGCCAGGGCTAATGCTGCTGCTTGATTGTGTATTTTGGAAAAAAATTAAAATAAGAAAAGATTACGAAAATAAGTAAAATACTGCTTCAAATAAGAAAAACAATCTGATCCTAGTTTAAAAACATACATTTAAAGTATTATTTACTCATTTCTAAAACATTTTTGAGAAATGTTTTTTTTTTTTAAACAGCATCACAAACTTATCTTATCTAAACAAGAAAAGTCTGGAAATAAGAAAAAATACGTGAAAAAAATCTTTAAAACTCACTGCTCTTTTTCCTCTAATACAATTATGAAGTATCTTAAAACTAGTAAAATGAACTTGTGACAAATGTTGTATATTTTAATATTTGACCATTTGAACATCATAGCCAGAAAGACCTCTGTGCACTCAGGAAAAACCCCAAGGACACAGGATAATCAGACATGAGTCATAAAGATAAAATTCTGTTTAAACAGGGCGAATTATTAACTTTAAATAATAAACATTTTGACGAGGACAAAAGTTCAGAACCTGATCTTGAGGCAGACTGGGAGATTCACCAACAGGCATTCTGACGCCCCCCAGTGGATAAGGGACGTCAGCACACCCGAAATGAACATTCGGGAGACGCCCACAAGTGACGTCATCAGACGTCTTGATAAAACTGTTGGTTTGAGTTCTGGGGGGAGGTTAGCGCAGGGTAAGAAGAGAGGGACAGCATAGCATAGTTTAGGAGCTCTCTTTTGTTTGAATATTCTGTATCTGATTGTAAAGATAATTAAATGCAGATGTTAAACTTGGAGAATCTTTTTGTCTGATTTCTGTATCAAATTGTGGACACGCCAGCCAAAGGGAATTATTGGCTTCATTTGGTGACCCGAGACGTGATTTGATACAGAAAGAAGACGCAAGATGAGCTCAGTTATAGAGACTGGATTTGTGGGTTTGGAAAAATCTCTCTGCTCTTCAAAAAGGTCGCTTCTAAGGTAAGCGGATCACAGTTTTGAAAATCTGCACATTGTTTTAAATAGAAGAGAGAGAGATTTTGGCTCGACAGATTGCAGTGTGGACAAGACCGCCGTGATGGGCGTTCTATCGGACGCGATAGAACAATAGTCAGGTTTTTCGACGTTTTTGAACCTTGAGGGATGTTGGTCTCGCTCTAAAAAAGAATATACAGGATGAGAGGTCCACAGGGTTTAGAAGTGCAAAAGAGGCACACCTTCGTGCAGAGAGGCACAAGCATATTAGTGAAAAAATAGGAATAGAATTAGAGAAATAGGGACAGATTTAGGGTCAGAAGTGATAGGATAATAAAACCTTCTATATCCCCCGGGGGGCGGGAAAAAAAAGGGTACAATTAATTTAAACAGGAAAAAAGCCAAGTATTTAAAATGTGGATTCTGATAATAATGATCTGATTAATGAGAAAAAAGGGAGCCACTTGGCTGTAACTATGAGTTTTCATGTGAAGAAATGACAAAAGATCAGTCTGGGAGTTTTTCTCTTGTATTGTGATGTAATGTTTCAATAGTTACAGAGGTATTACGAAAAAAAAAAGATCCGTCTGTACCTAGTGATGCATTGGTCATGTAAGCAAATTGTAATGTTTTCCATTACTGACGTATTTAAGGATAAAATGTAAAGTGTCGTTTGACGTGAGAAAAACTTTTACCACTGATTAAGACCATATCACGATAAAAACGAGGAAAATGTAGCAAAGAAGGGGTGTATTTCAATCATCCATGTGTTCCTTTGTTCGAGAAGCCACTCAGCCCCTCCCCTCCCTCTTTCTCTCTCTCTCTCTCTCTCTGTCTTTCTCTCTCTCGTGAAGAAAGAAGAAGAAAATTTTTCTTGTAGAAAATTACATTTATACACACGATAATGTTACTGACATGGAGTCATAGGATCACAGAACTTTGAGTTAGATTATAAAGAGGCATTATTTTATGTTTTATTTTTTATCTCCAAGGCGTCTAGACAAGTTTTTTCCCTACATTTTGGTGATATAAAAGTTAGAATGATCTTAGAGAGCATTATACTTTTGGAAAAATAGGGCTCAGGATAGCAGTTGAATGCAGAATTCGGTTTTCAGAATCTAATGTTTAAAATGTTAATATTAATTATTCCATAGGTTTATTTTGGAATTGTAATTAATCATTGGTTTGGTATGGTAATTAACACACTTGTTTGTGTTTCTTGTTTGTCTGTTTTTTCCGAGAAAACTTCTGTCTGTTTCATTGGGCCAAAAATCGTCTCTGCCACAAACCACAATCGGGCGCCATCAGCACGGACCATCAGCGTCTCCCCCGTTTCACCCACAGGGGGCACCAAAGACAGCAGCATCGGCTGCAGCAGCTAACAGGAACTCTCGAAGAAGACCTCTCCGGCCTCCATTTCATGGAGAAAAACCAGACTTTTGCACAAACCGAGTGGAGTTATGTGCACGGAGAAGAACGTTGTGTAAACCTAACAAGAAGAAGAAGGACACACACTGGTGTGCGTCAAAAAAATGATTGAAAAGAAAAAGACATTGCAAGGAGAAGAAAGTGATTGAAAGAAGAAGAAAGAAAGTGATTATTGAAAGAAGAAGAAAGAAAGTGATTGTTTAAAGAAGAAGAAAAAAGACATTGAAACAAAGACATTGGACACTTTGAGACAAAAGACATTGAAAGACGCCATGAGTAAAAGAAAGAGACATTAACGGACGTTTGAGGAGGACGTGGCTGGCCTAAATGAGACACACAGAAGGTAAATATACAGACAGGCAACAAACGCACAGAGACATATTAAGTCATATTTACACATTTAGGTCATTCGTTCATAACACCACATTTAGCTGCATGAAAGAATACAGGACAATCGTTAAAATTAATTAGACTCTTGCTTTAGCATGAGACACAAGGAGATTAGAACAGCAGTATATTTAAAGTAGATGAGCTCTATTATTGAAACTAGTATTATTTAAAGTTATAGACGCGGAGAAGTTTAGAATTATTGATTTTAACTGCATGATCTTGGTAATACGGATATTTAAGGCAATTTTTCAACCTCTGAACCGTGGCTCGTTTCTCATTTACGAACAATCACATGCACAGTTGAAACTGGTGCTAGAAAGAGAACTGCAGCTTTTAATGGACGTTGCATTTAATACAAAAAGTGGGATGTTCAGACAATAAAAAAAAAAAAAAAAAAAAAGGTCTGAAAAATAATATAGAGTATTTCTAAATTTTGGCTAAAGGTGATATTAGATCATATCTGATAACACATTGACGCAACACTGTTCATTGGTTGAAAACACGGATGTAGGGACATTTTAGGAAATCTTTTATGACATGTTTCTCTTCCAAATAGCTAAATTAGAAACAATTAGGACAGTCATGTCTTTAATATAACTGTTGGAAGTTTATTTGAGACATGATTGGTGCAAGTACGACAACACACATACAGTAGGACAATGGCCTTTTCTCCACATGAACGTGAAACAAAGGTGAAGTATTAAAGTTTGAAACTAATTTACATTTTTAAGGAATCCGAACTGGCTTTTAAAAAAAAAAGGGAAAAACATTTATTGCACGTGCACAAGTTTTTTTTTTAAGTAACAAGAGCTCATTAAAAATATAGGGGACACAATCTGTGATAAGCCCGAGTAAAGACCACGTGGTAAACACTAAAGTTTGAAATGGATCCTTTTAGGAAAAACCTCTTAAAGCTCTGCATGTTCTGCAGGCTCTGAAAGTTGCAACAACAGAAATAGCTCATGAGACAATTGTAATTGGACATGGAAAAATATAACAAAGTTAAAATTACAGGCCTCCTGTGTTATATGTTTGTGTGTGTTATATGTTTGTGTATGTTATATGTTTGTGCGTCATGTCAAGTACACTACGTTGACCTTAACAAACTGGACCAATATACTAACGTGGGGAGTCGGCCTGTGTGAGTGATGCGTGTGTGATGCGAGTGTGATGTGAGTGTGGAGTGAAATGAGGAGTGCTGAACGGAGAATGGAATAACAAAAGTTTTCTGTAATGTTTTAATGTGATCATGGAATAATTATTTTTGTCAACAGCATACGGTGTAAGTACTAGAGATTCAAAGATGACAAGCTTTATTGAACAGGTGTAAAAGTGAGAGTACTCTGGGATGAGTACTCTGAGAAAGTACTCTGAGATGAAATACCTCGCTGAAGGTACTGGGAGCCCCTCCCTCTGCTGTTTGCCCGGACAGTGATTCGGTCCAACCGCAGTGAGCGGTCATTGGGCGGAGGACAACTTTGGTTTGTAACTCACATTTAGGGGAGTATAAAATTAGAAACATACATATTGTTAAGTCTGTATTTGGCTACAGCCTCTGCCCTGATGTCACACGACCGTCTGTCAATGCAGTTATGTTTTGCCCAATTGGAAAAGATTGACAGGCCGCACCATGCGAAGAGAGGGAAGTGGGCGTTTCTTGTGTTCTAATGTTTGTTTTTCAGATGAAAGATGAACTGCACCTGCTTCAGGGATGACAGTAGTATGGATCATGAGGAAATGAGCCTCTACTTTGGCACCAAAGCCCACAATATGAATTGAGGACGATCCGGGAGGAACAACTGGAGAATGATTGGAACAGTAATCTACACACACACAGATGCATGTTTTATACTTTGGCCCATGACCAACAGAGGGGAGTATAGTAATGTTATTGTCATAGGTGGTCATGGTCCTTAACCTTCTATAGAAAGGGCAGCCTAAAAAAGCAAAATGGGAAAATTATTAAGTAATTTTCGGAGTTGCCAAAATGGAATAAAATTCTATATTTGTCCCATAGGGGGTCATTCTAAATTTAGTGTTGTGCAAATTCAAAAGGAGAAATAATAGCGCTTATAACATCAAACAGATCTACTCTTTAAGATAATAGATCATACAATAATAGAATAGAATGAAATAGTCTGGAGCTATAATGTCATTGGATTCGAGGAGCTATAGGTTGAAAGGTCGCTAGGAAGAGGTGTCAGAATAAACAATAGTAATAATAGTTAGACTAGTGAATAATCAAAATAGTTCTATTGTGGAAATAAGTATCAATAAGGTCAAATTGTTCTAATAACTAAAGTAAAAAGGAATCAAATGGAGTCAGATTTTAGATGTTTCTGTTTTCCACATCTGTAGGAACTAGTGCAGAGGTGTTTATAGAGAGTAGTATTAAAATGCAGACATAGAACGACAGGCTTTAACACAATTTTAAATCTAAAAATAGCTCAAATATAACATTGCTCTTGACGCAGCCTCTGAGCTGCTCCATTGGAGAACAGGTTAAATATTATTGTTTATTACAAACAGCTGATGTATTTACACATATTAAGTTTGGGACAACTCTTTAAACAGTTATAGGCAGTGGACAGAAGCCATGAATGTGCTTTTGTTTATTAAATAATTAAATGCATAGCCTTATAATCGTAGAGAAAGTTTTAAAATAGTTAAAATCCCTTTCAGGCAACTTGATTTAGATTTATGTCTTTAATATTGGAGAACGACTGTGTTGTTTTTGGAATTGTCTGAAATACAATACATAGAATAGTGATTGGCAGAACAAGAACCAGCCAATGAAAAATCGTCCATTGCCAATGCAATTGTTACAATCAGAACTCAAAAATTGGGAATATGCTTTGGCTCAAACTACAACCAAGATTTGGAGTCACAATAGAGTGTAAAATAGATAGATGCTTTCAAAATGGAGATTATTTTTAGCCAAGGCTAATATCAAACGGTAAAAGGACCATTTCCTTCATATTATGTCTAAAAGTATTTACTTCAAAGGTAGATAAAGTTCATCCCAGTTTATGCACAGTTTTATTAGATACTGTCAAATTCACTTGTTTCAAACATATGTGAATGTTGACAATGCAAAAGGCTAATGAGATAGATTTATTAGATAAAAACATATGTTTAAGAATAAGGCTCAATAAAAGCAAAATATGCAAACATATTTGTAAATAGATTAGAATAGTTTAAACTATAGTGGATAGTTTTAGTGCATACATTACAGACGAGGTTGAAGAAGAATCAGAATGACAGCAGTGGTCATCAAAGAGTTTAGTGAAGGAATGTTTCGAATGTGGTTGTGTGTTGTTTGTCTTTCTGTATTAACTCTTCACAGATAACGAGCCAGAACCAAGAACCAAGGCGATGATGGACGAGCTCCCCAGTCTCGGCACCCAGAAGGAATATTGAAAGATTGTGACCTAAATTGGTTTAATATAGGTCAACAGAGGGGAACTGTTGTATATTTTAATATTTGATCATTTGAACATCATAGCCAGAAAGACCTCTGTGCACTCAGGAAAAACCCCAAGGACACAGGATAATCAGACATGAGTCATAAAGATAAAATGCTGTTTAAACAGGGCGAATTATTAACTTTAAATAATAAACATTTTGACGAGGACAAAAGTTCAGTCCCTGATCTTGAGGCAGACTGGGAGATTCACCAACAGGCATTCTGACGCCCCCCAGTGGATAAGGGACGTCAGCACACCCGAAATGAACATTCGGGAGACGCCCACAAGTGACGTCATCAGACGTCTTGATAAAACTGTTGGTTTGAGTTCTGGGGGGAGGTTAGCGCAGGGTAAGAAGAGAGGGACAGCATAGCATAGTTTAGGAGCTCTCTTTTGTTTGAATATTCTGTATCTGATTGTAAAGATAATTAAATGCAGATGTTAAACTTGGAGAATCTTTTTGTCTGATTTCTGTATCAAATTGTGGACACGCCAGCCAAAGGGAATTATTGGCTTCACAAACTACATTTCAGCTAAAAAAAACGATGCCAGTATTTTCAGTGAATATTTGCATGAGTGTAAGTACGAAAGGATTACATAAAGCAAGGAGAGTGTATGGATTCTACTGAAATGACTAAAATACACAAAAAAATGACTAAAATAATCCGATTAATGTCCATCTCCAGAATGATCCCCACCTCAGCTGTTATGGCCGCCTCCTCCTCAGCATCGTCCGCCTTGTCCTGAACGTCCAGAGTTTGCCGTTTGGCTTCATCCAGCAGACGTTTGAGCTCTTCCAGGTTGGGTTTCACGGGCTTCAGAACTTCCGAGGTGTCGTTCAAAGCCTTCTCTGCCGGACTCAGCTGTTGCTCCACCTGAACCGAGCCAGGATCAGATCAGAGAACCCACGTTGGATCAGGATGGGCCATAATGGACATATACAAACCTTGGAGATGTAGTCGCTGAGGGAATTCACGAGGTCCGAGCTTTGGTCCAGCTTGTCTTCTATGTCGGACAGGGACTGTTCCACGGATCTCAGCTCTGTCACCTGATCGTCCACATCCGCCTTCACTGCGTTGGCCGTGTCTCTGCTCGGACACAAAGGAATATTCAGAACTTTCAACGCGTCAAATTCATCTCAAACATCAGGATCAGAAGTTGTGTTGAATGAGAATGGGAGGGAATATTGTCTTGTCTGTCTGTGTCTGTGTCAGTGTCTGTATCACTGTCTGTCTGTATCTGTGGCTGTCTGCCTGTGTCTGTATCTGTCTGTCTCTGTCTGTGTGTGTATGTGTCTCTGTCTCCATCTGTTTCTGTCTGTCTCTGTATCTGTATCTTGTCTCTGTCTGTGTGTCTCTGTCCGTCTGTTTCTCTGTCTGTCTCTGTCTCTATCTGTGTCTGTCTCTGTCTCTATCTGTGTCTGTCTGTGTGTCTCCATCTGTCTCTGTTTCTGTCTGTGTGTATCTGTCCCTGTCTGTCTCTATCTGTGTCTTGTCTCTGTCTCTATCTGTCTCTGTCTGTCTCTTTCTGTCTCTGTATCTTGTCTGTGTCTGTCTCTGCCGGTGTCTGTATCTGTCTCTGTATCTTGTCTGAGTCTCTGTCTCTCTCTGTCTTGTCTCTATCTGTCTCTGTCTGAGTGTCTCTGTCTGTATGTGTTTATGCCTGTCTCTGTCTCTATCTGTCTCCATCTATCTTTGTCTCTGTCTGTCTGTATCTGTCTCTATCTGTCTCTGTCCGTGTCTTGTCTCTCTTTCTGTCTGTCTGTCTCTGTCTGTGTGTCTCTGTCTGTCTGTCTCTGTCCGTGTCTTGTCTCTCTCTCTGTCTGTATCTGTCTTTGTCTGTGTGTCTCTGTCTGCCTCTGTCTTGTCTCTGTCTCTGTCTGTGTGTCTCTCTCTCTCTCTATCTGTCTCTGTCTGTATGTCTCTGTCTGTCTCTGTCTGTGTGTCTCTGTCTCTCTCTGTCTGTGTGTCTCTGTCTCTCTCTCTGTCTCTATCTGTCTCTGTCTGTGTGTCTCTCTCTGACTCTGTGTGTCTCTGTCTCTCTCTCTGTCTCTATTTGTCTCTGTCTGTATGTCTCTGTCTCTCTGTCTCTGTCTCTGTCTCTCTCTCTGTCTCTATCTGTCTCTATCTGTGTGTCTCTGTCTGTCTCTGTCTGTGTGTCTCTGTCTGTCTCTGTCTCTATCTGTCTCTGTCTGTGTGTCTCTCTCTGTCTCTATTTGTCTCTGTCTGTATGTCTCTGTCTCTATCTGTCTCTGTCTCTATCTGTCTCTGTGTCTCTGTCTCTCTCTCTGTCTCTATCTGTCTCTATCTGTGTGTCTCTGTCTGTCTCTATCTGTGTGTCTCTCTCTGTCTCTGTCTGTGTGTCTCTGTCTCTATCTGTCTCTGTCTCTATCTGTGTGTCTCTGTCTCTGTCTGTGTGTGTCTCCCTCCCTCTCTCTGTCTCTGTCTGTGTGTCTCTGTCTGTCTCTGTCTATCTGTCTCTGTCTGTCTGTCTCTGTCCTGTGTCTGTCTGTCTCTGTCCGTGTCTTGTCTCTGTCTGCATGTATCTGTGTCTGCCTCTGTCTTGTCTCTGTCTCTATCTGTCTCTGTGTCTCTCTCTCTCTCTGTCTCTATCTGTCTCTGTCTCTGTCTCTCTCTCTGTCTCTATCTGTCTCTGTCTCTGTCTCTCTCTCTGTCTCTATCTGTGTGTCTCTGTCTCTCTCTGTCTCTGTCTGTGTGTCTCTGTCTCTATCTGTGTGTCTCTGTCTGTCTGTCTCTGTCTGTGTGTCTCTGTCTCTATCTGTGTGTCTCTCTCTGTCTCTGTCTGTGTGTCTCTGTCTCTGTCTGTGTGTGTCTCTGTCTCTCTCTCTGTCTCTATCTGTCTCTGTCTGTGTGTCTCTGTCTCTCTCTGTCTCTGTCTGTGTGTCTCTGTCTCTCTCTGTCCCTGTCTGTGTGTCTCTGTCTCTATCTGTGTGTCTCTGTCTGTGTGTCTCTGTCTGTGTGTCTCTGTCTGTGTGTCTCTCTCTGTCTCTGTCTGTGTGTCTCTGTCTCTGTCTGTGTGTGTCTCTGTCTCTCTCTCTGTCTCTATCTGTCTCTGTCTGTGTGTCTCTGTCTGTCTGTCTCTGTCTGTGTGTCTCTGTCTCTATCTGTCTCTGTCTCTATCTGTGTGTCTCTGTCTCTGTCTGTGTGTCTCTGTCTCTGTCTGTGTGTCTCTGTCTCTGTCTGTGTGTCTCTGTCTGTGTGTCTCTGTCTCTTATTCCCTCTGTCCCATAGCCTGATCCCTGTATGACTCTATAATAACCTCACCGTGCGTCCTGTGCCTCCTGCAGCAGTTTCTTTGCCGCCTCGAGCTGCGGCTGGGCCTGCTGCAGCACCGCGGTACTGTTCGGCAAATCACTGGCCAGGTTCTTGAGTTCATCCAGCTTCGACTTCAAAGCAGTAAGACTCACTGGAAGTTTGGCTTTGAGCACCCAGTCACTCACCTGCTGGATGTGGGTCAGGTTCGAGGAGGGGTCTGGAGAGAGCAGAGACCTGATTAGTTTCAGACTCATGCAGCTAGAACAGTCTTCCTGAAGGTGTGAGACAGACTGGCTTCTTCTCTGGCAACGTTCAAATTCAGGTTATACAGACGGTTCTGTTTGTCCGTGCATACAACCGAGGATTTACTACTACTACCATGTACTTTAATGAGATCTCCTTGGACACAGCTATATATTTATTTTAATTTTCTTAGATGTAGGAGCAATAATAACACAAATAATCACTTGTTATGTTTTTTTTTTTTTTTAATAATAGGTATGAAAGTGTCTGAAACTAAAGAGGTCCCAAAGAGGTAAATTTTGTTCCAAACTAGCTTCAAGTAGCTTTAGTTTGGGATCTTGTGTGTCCCAAATGTCAGGACCAAAAAGAGTGAGGCAGCATTTCGTTTTTATTTTCTGTTTAAATCATTAAAACATGGCTCTTTTTGAAATTATTATCATATATTTTATTATTACTACAGGCTTACGTGTGCACACATATGTAATATTGTTTTCCAATGTCCTTTCTGTGTCTATTGCTTCTGTATGAACTGTGCTTTATAGAGACATTTGCCTTTTGCTTTTGTCTATAGTGACTCAAAAGGGGATCTACCAAATGCTTGAGAAAACCATTTAAGGATTAATTACTTGATCTTAATTGTGTTTTTAATGGTGATTCTGGTGTTTGTTAGCCTGGACTTAGCCATCCGTAAACTCCGGTTGATTATCATTTCCCTGCATGGACGATGGTGTGGTACGACCAGGCTAGATGTGTGTTTTGTGTGATGATGTGTGTCTGTGTGGTGGACTGTGAAGCGCTTTGTGTTGCCCTTTGCAGGAAAAGCACTCCACAAATAAATATGGATTGATTGATTATTAGCATAAAGCCATGTGTTGAAGAATTCTGTACCGGAGAGGAAGTCCTTGAGCTCCTTCACCACATCCCGACTCTTCTTTAAGTCTTCCTCCAATGCATCTCTGGCTTTTTTAATTTGATTGTTCAGTTTTTCAGTAGAATCTCGCACCTGATTCGTGGTCTCCTGTGTTTTCTGAAGCTATAAGAGAAAAAGTGGCTCTGTCAGTAATGTTGTTGGCTGTGGTTAAAGTATGAGACTCACCTTCTTGGCTGCATCTGAGATCTTTTTGGAAAGCACATCCAGTTTGTCTTGCACTTGTCCAGCATCGGCAGCAGCTTTGTTCCCCAGAGGCAGAGCACCGAGGCAGGGTTTTCCCGATTCACACGGAGGCTGTCCGTCAGGAGCACACAGTTCCTCTGTCGAACACTGTAGAGGTGTGCAGGCTTCTGAGAGGACTTTGCCACACACCTGTCAATCAAAAGGTAATATTAAAGTATATGTGAGATTTTCATAACGAGTCATCATTAAAAGGCCCTAATCTGTCATCATGAAAGGGCCCTAATCTGTCATCATTAATGGGCCCTAATCTGTCATCACTAAAGGGCCCAAATCTGTCATAATTATTAACTTCACTTTTACAATACTTCTTTAACTGATAACAGCAGTTTAGAGATATTACATTTCAAAATGAGTTTTCCAGCCACTAAATCTTGTTATTGTTTTCATTTTGATGTCCCGCCCTCCACCGTTTCACCAATCAGAAAGTCTGTGATCCGGGCGCCAGAACTCACCGCGTGGAGCTAATCTCACTGGTAAAGTACCATGTGGCACAAAACTAAAAAAGGTCTCGTTATGATTCTCAAATCATTAACGACAAAACAAGGAATAAAACCAGGATTTCTATCTTTGTGAAAAAGGTGTTGGTTATAGATTTGTTGTTGACAAAACTCTTGTCTATTCAGCTGTTATGGTCCCAGCTGGATTCGTCTGCATATCTGGCAACCTGAGTCAGGGAGAGTGGGAGAGGCTGCAGTACCACTTTTGGCCACATGTTTACACACTGCTCCTTTAAATGAGCCACAACAACATGCATAAATATTCTTTTTAGACTGGTTTGTGACGTACCATCTTGGCCAGAGGACTGAGGTCAGGCTCCGAGGCAAAGCTGCTATTCAACCGGCTTAAATTCTTGGTGTTAATCGGCAGAACTTGGTTGAGCTGGTCCTCAAGGTCTTTTCTGGTGTCGGTGGTTTTTCCAAGTTTTTTGATTGATGTGCTCACGTTTCGAGCAGTGTCCGTAGATTCGTTATAGGCTTTCTTGATGGCAGAAAACGCTCCTGTGGCAGAACATGAGAGCTTAGTGTAAATGTCTTAATTCACAAATACATAACTCCATAGGCATGAAATATATTCCAAAAGGTATTTCACTTTTTTTCTCTAATTATTTACTTATTTATGTACTTAATTGTGTGTGTGTGTGTGTGTGTGTGTGTGTGTGTGTGTGTATGGGTGTATAGAGTGTGTGATGGAGGGGGTGGGTTAAGGTGGGATGGGAGAGAGGGATTGGGAAAATTGCCACTTTTTCTTTTTTTTCTCCTTTTTGTTTAATATGTTTTTATGAGACAAACATAAAAATACCAAATAAATACAATTGAAAAAAAAAAAAGTATATAAAAAAGTATTTAAATGTTATACTTGTTGTTCTCTCAGTGTTACCTGTGTCTGTGGGACTGGTTGTGTTTTTCAGGTTGTCACTCTTGATCTTGAAATCTAAATTCAGAGAGTCCAGAAGATCCTGCAGTTTGTCCAGCTCTGGTTCCAGATTCGTTTTCTCCAAAGGTTTTAAAGTCTTATTTATTTTATTCATCTCTGATCTGTAGAAAATAGAATAGTTTAATCACAATCATTCTGTAAAAAAATCTAACACTCCGGTAATAATACACAAGAAAGAAGAAACCATGAAACAGAGACTGAGAATAGATAAAAATGAGACGCACTGCTTCTCCACAGTGAGGCTGCCAACCAGAGAGTGGGGCAAAAAATAAATAAATAAATAATTAAAAAACCCCAAGCCTGTGTTCTGTCTGTACGTTTTTATCTTTTTGTCTTTTGTCCAACCTGTTTACTCTGCATTTGTCCCGTCTGCCAGTTTGTGTATTTTACTATAGCATGGCCAAGTAAGTTTTTGTCGTTGTGTTATGTATTCTTTGTATGTACTGATTGTGAGTGTGTGTTTGGGGACTGTGTTGTCTGAAATAGAAAGTACAAACATTTATAAAATAATATACAAGACTAATAATTAGAGGTGGGCGATATGGGCAAAAACAAATATCTCGATATTTTTCCCCAACTCCCGATAATGATATTGTCACAATATCTTTAAAACTAATCGTTTTCACACAAAATGATCTGAAATGTTAATCAAATAACAAACATGCACAAACATATAACATTTGACAGGACTATCTACGCTCGGACTATCTATGCTCGGACTATCTGCGCTCGGATTATCTGCGCTCGGACTATCTGCGCTCGGACTGTCTACGCTCGGACTATCTAAACTCGGACTATCTAAGCTCGGACTATCTAAGCTCGGACTATCTAAGCTCGGACTATCTAAGCTCGGACTATCTACGCTCGGACTATCTACGCTCGGACTATCTACGCTCGGACTATCTACGCTCGGACTATCTACGCTCGGACTATCTACGCTCAGACTATCTACGCTCGAACTATCTACGCTCGGACTATCTACGCTCGGACTATCTACGCTCGGACTGTCTGCGCTCGGATTGTCTGCGCTCGGACTGTCTACGCTCGGACTATCTAAACTCGGACTATCTAAGCTCGGACTATCTACGCTCGGACTATCTACGCTCGGACTATCTAAGCTCGGACTATCTAAGCTCGGACTATCTACGCTCGGACTATCTACGCTCGGACTATCTACGCTCGGACTATCTACGCTCGGACTATCTACGCTCGGACTATCTACGCTCAGACTATCTACGCTCGAACTATCTACGCTCGGACTATCTACGCTCGGACTATCTACGCTCGGACTGTCTGCGCTCGGATTGTCTGCGCTCGGACTGTCTACGCTCGGACTATCTAAACTCGGACTATCTAAGCTCGGACTATCTAAGCTCGGACTATCTAAACTCGGACTATCTAAGCTCGGACTATCTAAGCTCGGACTATCTACGCTCGGACTATCTACGCTCGGACTATCTACGCTCGGACTATCTACGCTCGGACTATCTACGCTCGGACTATCTACGCTCGGACTATCTAAGCTCGGACTATCTAAGCTCGGACTATCTAAACTCGGACTATCTAAGCTCGGACTATCTAAGCTCGGACTATCTAAGCTCGGACTATCTAAGCTCGGACTATCTAAACTCGGACTATCTAAGCTCGGACTATCTAAGATCGGACTATCTAAGATTGGACTATCTAAGCTCGGACTATCTAAGCTCGGACTATCTAAGCTCGGACTATCTAAGGTCGGACTATCTAAGCTCGGACTATCTAAGCTCGGACTATCTACGCTCGGACTATCTACGCTCGGACTATCTAAGCTCGGACTATCTAAGCTCGGACTATCTAAGCTCGGACTATCTAAGCTCGGACTATCTACGCTCGGACTATCTACGCTCGGACTATCTACGCTCGGACTATCTACGCTCGGACTATCTACGCTCGGACTATCTAAGCTCGGACTATCTAAGCTCGGACTATCTAAGCTCGGACTATCTAAGCTCGGACTATCTAAGCTCGGACTATCTAAGCTCGGACTATCTAAGCTCGGACTATCTAAACTCGGACTATCTAAGCTCGGACTATCTAAGATCGGACTATCTAAGATTGGACTATCTAAGCTCGGACTATCTAAGCTCGGACTATCTAAGCTCGGACTATCTAAGCTCGGACTATCTAAGCTCGGACTATCTAAGCTCGGACTATCTACGCTCGGACTATCTACGCTCGGACTATCTAAGCTCGGACTATCTAAGCTCGGACTATCTAAGCTCGGACTATCTAAGCTCGGACTACATTCGCACGTGAAACTAGCGGTAATCTTTCAGTTATATATATTGTTAGCAGTGCGTCGCTTTTGTACCATTTCATCAGTGATTGTTGTACTGCTTAAGTTGCGCTCATGCTAATGCTAGCATATGTATCAGATCGCAAATAGAACTAGATGGCTCCGTGTTATGAGAACGTAGAGGAAATGAGAAGCCTGTGAGCGAGTTGGGGCTAAACATTCAAACCTGCAGAAACGGGTGTATAATTGTAATAATTGTATATTATGTTATATATTATATTTAGTGTATTTACTAAAATATGATCGAAATACTCACTGAAGTTGACTGATCGTGACCAAGGCCTTATCAACATCCACAGAAACAGCAGGTGGGAGAGAGATGCCATTCTTGATGTTGTTCAGGCTGGATTCAAGAGCATGGATGCGGGGTCCGAAATCCGGGGATGGTCCTGGGGTCCCTGGGAGCTGCAGTTTTCTCAGGGCAGCGCTGATGTTCTGTCTTTGGGCATCGAGGGTGAAAAAGCAGGACGGACATGTCTGACAGAGCGGGAAGGAGTCGCAGCGGTCCCGACTGCAAGTGTCACAGCGGGGGCCTGTCACGCTGGGTCGACACACACACGTCCCGGTCTGTTTATCGCAGCCCTCCGCCAATGTGCCGTCTCTGTCGCAGTCACACGCTGCACACACAACAACACAACACAAATCACTACGATTATAATTTAACACAAATGAGAAAACAAGAGGATTTAATGACAGCAGGAAATGAAAGACAGTAACGCACAGTTGTGATTGAAAGTTTATTCAAAGTCAGGCCTATCATTATTTCTGTTGATTGTCTGATGTGTGTTGGTTTTTAATGTTTTTTTTTTAAAGTCCTCTGAAGTGACTACTGTTGCGATTTAGGGCTTTACAAGAATAAATTGTATTGTATTGTACTTTGGCCATATGTTTGGTAATGATTAATGATAAGACTGTTTAGCAAAAAATATATAATTCTTTATCCGTCTGAAAGAATCACACTCTTTGTTTGGGTGAGTAAACTTTCAAGCACAACTGTTCATGTAAATACAAATATTATCTTGAAATGATTTTGTTAATTAAGTTTCTTTCATATTTACACTCCAACTTTACTTGAATTCACAGGACTTAAACATCAGAATCATTTTTTTTGCCATGTAAGTAATAGTAAAACACAGACTAGGAGATTGCTTTGGCTCTCAGTGCAATCAAGTCAGAAGTAGAGAAGAACATAACAATACATTAGCTCCCTCACCACAACAATATTCCAAACTTACGTCTGCAGCCTCTGAAAGGATCTCCGAACATATGAGGTCCGCACTCAGAGCAGGTCTTGCCTCCAAATCCGGACTTGCAGCGACACTGTCCCGACTACACATCAAGCACAGTGAAGAGGAAAACATGTTATCGTCAAATACATGTATGTTCTGAGTACTCACTGAGACGCACCTGATCGCAGCTGTTGCTCAGAGAAGAAGCAGGGTCACATGCACAGGGCTCACAGCGCTCAGAGCCCACGGGCCTCCAGAACCCGGGGGAGCAGCTCTCACGCCCAGAGGTATTAGGGTGGCACAGGCACTGACCGGTCACGACATCACAGAGCTCGGACAAGGAGCCAATGGGAGAGCAGCGGCATTCTGCACACACCAACACACACGTTAGTCATGATAGACAGACAGACAGATAGATAAATAGATACTTTATTGATCCCTGTTGGAGAAATTCAAGGGTCCAGTAGCAGCAAAAATAAAAAATAAAATTGATCATTCTAAAAAGCTAACAATAGTAATAATAACATCAGTCCTTCAGGTCACAGCAGCAGAGGAGGAGCTTGGTTCAGACCATTTTCTCTGCTCTGGTCCAAAGTAAAATGCTACATGATTCATTAGCTTTTTTCATAAAGTTAGCATTCCTCCAGTGGATTTTCATCTGATCCACTTGGTTTGGACCATGAATCCTCTC
>OZ035828.1:43359464-43416964 GCA_964034765.1 Knipowitschia caucasica | reverse complement strand
TCTGCAACAGACAATGAGAAATGCTATAACTTCAATGTTATGGGCGACATAACCTGATTGAATACATAAAAGCTAAACATGTAGATAACGAACACTGAGTACTTCAGATTGACCTTTACTTTGCTGAAGATAAACACACTCCTTCTCATCTCATATCTCATATTCTCTTTTGGTCGTAGAAAGTGATTAGTTACATTGATATAGTGTATATAATCATACTTGGTGATCCCGGTACGCGTCACTCCCGACGGGGGGCAGGGTGTAACAGTATGTGTCTTTCAGTTGTAGTGGGGTGGTTGTGGGGACTCCAGGGAAAGCAGAAGGACAGTGTGTGGCCATGTAGACGTACGGCTGCCACGTTCTTCCATCGTCTGAGCTCCTCTCGATCATCAACGCCTGAGGCCGAGGACCCTGCAAACATAACAACAATCAATCAATCTACTGATGACATACATACATACATACATACATACATACAAATACATACATACATACATACATACATACACATACATACAAATACATACATACATACAAATACATACATACATACAAATACATACAGACATACATACAAATACATACATACATACATACATACAAATACATACATACATACATACATACAAATACATACACACATACAAATACATACATTCAAATACATACATACATACATACATACAAATACATAGATACATACATACATACAAATACATACATACATACATACATACAAATACATACATACATACAAATACATACATACAAATACATACATACAAACACATACATACATACAAATACATACATACATACATACATACATACATACATACATACATACAAACACATACATACAAATACATACATACATACATACATACATACATACATACATACATACATACATACATACATACATACATACATACATACATACAAATACATACATGCATACATACATACATACAAATACATACATACATACATACATACATACATGCATACATACATACATACATACATACATACAAACACATACATACATACATACAAATACATACATACATACATACAAATACATACATACATACATACATACATACAAATACATACATACATACATACAAATACATACATACATACATACATACAAATACATACATACATACAAATACATACATACAAATACATACATACATACATACATACAAACACATACATACATACATACAAATACATACATACATACAAATACATACATACATACATACATACAAACACATACATACATACATACATACATACATACAAACACATACATACATACATACAAATACATACATACATACATACATACATACATACATACATACAAATACATACATACATACATACATACATACATACATACATACATACATACATACATACATACATACATACATACATACATACATACAAATACATACATACATACATACATACATACATACATACATACATACATACATACATACATACATACATACATACATACATACATACAAATACCCTGAATGCATCGTACCTTAAAGTCCAAGATCAGATTGTCGAGTTGAAACAGGCCTTTGAGATCCATTTGTATTGTGACAGGACTCACTCCTTCAAAAAAATACACAAATAATATGTATTTAAAGAAAACAGATGTATGTTTAGAATCTCTAATCGCACCAGAAGTGGATGTATGCACTGTCTTTGTCTGAATTTAGTTTGTTAATGTGATGATATATACTGTACATGATGTTCGTCCCACCTTTCTGTGACTGCCACCATCGGTCCGGAGCAGCTGTAGAGAGGACCTCCTGGATGGTGTGGGCCAGCGGACCCTCTGGGTTTTGTGAATCACAAGGACAACACTTCATTCTCCTCTGCAACAAATGTACCAACTCTTAGCTACTTACAACTGCCTACATTGGAGTCTTTCAACTTAGAGCAGTTTTAGAAAGCATTCAAAACATGTATATATTTATACAAAACAAAAACTGTACTATTTCAGAAGTTAATATCATGAAATATAACAGCAATGAGCTTGAATGACTTCTTCAAATCCATCAGAAAAGTGCCAAGAGTAAATCTTTTGTTCTGATGATGATTCAGAGAGAATGGAGAAACCTCTGTAGAGTTACCTGCTGATACGGGGTGCAGTAGACCTCAGAACCTGTGAGGCCACATGTGGATGAGGCCCGCAGCAGCCGAGCTCTGCCCAGCAGCAAGTCTCCACTGGGGGGGTAACAAGCCCCTAACAGGCAGCTGGAGGAAGCTCCAGGGACTGCAGCCAGGGCTTCAAAAGAGATCGTGCAACATAAGATTCACGGCACAAGGTGTTTTGCAAAGTGAAATTTTTAAGAATCTATATGTAAAAACAGATTGAGTTTATCTTTAAATGTACTAATCCAATAGCAATTTATATGATGTTAAAGGATTATACTCTCTGTTATCATATTGTGTGTTACAAAACTGTAATTTTAGCTACAATGACTAATACAATTCATTGTAATTAAAAAGACTTTTGCCAAAGAAACCTGCATAATCATAACATGTGGCCCAAGCTCCAGGAGCAGTAGCCTCTGGCAGCAGCAGTGTCTCCACAGAACAGAGCCCGAGACCATAATAATCCTTCAAACAGAACAACAAATCAAACAAGAGTGAAAGTTCTGCCTTTGATAAGAACTTCAGATTAGTCCAACCCATCTGTGGTTTCTGGTGCTCAGCTTTGTCAAGACTTAAGGAGCTGGAGGCAAAAACCTTTAGAAAACCCAGACTTGAGGAGAAACATGTAAACTCCGCACAGAGAGGCTCAGACAGACAAAGGTGTGAGTTCTTTATGACCTCCATAAAACACTCACTTTATGCTGTAACTAACCTTAACTGAACTTATTCAAGTCTTTGACAAACAGACACAAATCTAATCTTACCGGCCAGAAGCAGCAGCAGCACTTTCATTCGGTGTGTTTTCCGTGGGCCTGAAGCAGATTCTTTTTGACGTGAATCTGTAGAAATGAGCTCCACAAGTGCAGCAGCAGCTTATGACCTGCCGCAGTGTGTCACGGTCACACCCAGAGCTGCACCCTCCTCTGAATCAACAACACACCTCACGCCAAGCCATAGTTTGTGGACAAGTCTGAGCGTGGGGCTCCTGGGCTGTTTGGAGTTCTGCTGTTTTTTAATGTTTAGAGACGCACCATGAAGGCAGTGCTTGGAAACCCTGTGGGACAAATACAAGATCTCTTCATCTAAATACTGATAACTAAAAACTGCATTTAGCACATGAGACGTCTACTGTATCCCCAAACGCTTAAATAAATTAGTTTTCTATCCTACCTCAGTGAGTGCACATAAATATAAATATAAATATAAATAAATATTGGTGTATTTTTCCCATGTATAGGTACTTGTAAATAGTTCTGTTATAATTAATATAATGTTGTAATGTCCTATTAATGAAAAAAAAAATGTTGGTTCTGTTTTATTATTATTATTGTTTGTTTTTTTCTTTCATCTCTGAAGCAATCTATCTTTAATCTTCTATCTAAATTTATTTATATACCCCCTTTTCACTGCAGATCTGAGTCTCAAAGTGGTTTACAATTGTAATTTTTTTTTTTTTGGGCAATTGTCTCTCACTCCACACAGAGATGGGAGGGGCCAGTACAGGAGGCACATGCCAGAACTATTGGACATATTTTTTGTGGTAGGGGAAACCGGAGTACCCGGAGGAAACCTACGCAGACACAGGGAGAACATGCAAACTCCACTCAGAAAGGCCCTGGTCCGACCGGGATTCGAACCCAGGACCTTCTTGCTGAGAGGCGAGAGAAGCCGGAGCTCAGTGTGATTTCTCGCGGTCTTGCTCCCTCTTGTACTTGATTTTGATTGTGTGAAAAGGTGTGATAAGTGCTTCAGCCTAAACCATTTCAGTCTGGGAAAATGTCTTTTTGTGAATTTTAAATGTTTGTGCTCAATGTATTTTGTTGGACCCCGACCGAATGAATAAATAAGTAATTAGATACGTTCATAGGGATAACATTTGTGTTGTATTCGACTAATCAGTATACACTCAAAACGACCAAGACTATTCTTAATTTCTATAATTCACTATAACTGACACAGACTATATTTCTAACTCTTGCTCACTTTTTGTCTATCTGACTCTATCCATGCCAAATACACTACATTTCTCCATTGTGAGATCAATAATAAAGCTGATCTTATCTCCAATATTTACCACTGAATCTAAATTCCTTATCCAACACAACCCTAATCATGATCGTGGGTTTTTTTTTTCTAAAGGGGGAAGTGGCTGAGACAGTCATGCACAGACAAGCGTCCAGTGTGAGTGTGTGTCTGTGGGTGTGTGTCTATGAGTGTGTGTCTGTGATAGTGTGATGTGAGTGTGTGTCTATGAGTGTGTGTCTGTGAACGCCGTCATAAACAGTGGCCTGGGGTTGTGTTTTTCTATAGAGGGTGTGTCTCATGTCTCATCGCCGTCACATTCACCAGTCTCCACTTGTCTTGGCACTAAACCACTGCACTAATGGACTAACCCTGACTGTGATACACTTCCTCTGCCTTAAAGCACAACTTTCTTGCAAAATGGAGTTTTCCGTCTCTATAATCACAGGTTATGGAAATGCTTTGGGTCTATGTTTCATGATTTGTTGTGATGCACGAGCTGTTCATGTCTCAGGCCCCATTAACTCTTTATGGCAACTTGACTCTTGATACATTAGATTTTATTCAGTAGTGACGTTTATTTATTTATTTATTTATTTGAATGGGACAGTGCATGTCAATGAACAGACATTAAAAACATGAATGTAAACATGCCAGATTATAGCCAAAGGCTAATTTCCATCTGTAGTCCCATAGGGTCAGGGTCACACGGGTCAAATGCAGCAACATTAACAGAAACAAGAGGAAATTACACACATCTCATTATTGCACACGTTCCGTTGTTACACACATCTAATACATACATCAGATTATTGCACACATCCCGTTAATACACACATCTCATTATTGCACACATCTCATTATTGCATACATCTCATTATTGCACAAATCTCAGTATTGCATACATCTCATTATTGCACACATCTCAGTATTGCACACCTCTCATTATTGCACACATCTCATTATTGCACACATCTCATATTGCACACATCTCATTATTGCACACATCTCATCATTCATTGCACACATCTCATTATTGCACACATCTCATTATTGCACACATCTCGCCATCTATGCACACTCTATTGCACACATGTCATTATTATTGCACACATCACCATTATTGCACACATCCCGTTACACACATCTCTCATTATTGCACACATCCCGTTATTTTACACACCCCCATTACTGCATAACATCCTTGCATTACAGTCAACCAAAACTACACATGTCCTATTTGCAAACAAACCCTATCGCATGTTCCCCAACATTATTAATGGTCGCATGTTTGAGACGACCTTAACCACTCCTTTAGGAGACTTTTAAATGAAGTAAAACTAGGGGCCTCTCTTACAGAAGTCGGCAAACTGTTCCATTGCATACAGCCCTTGTACGACAGAACATTTTGTCCGAAAGTAGTTTTTCTCGCAGGAACCTCACAATCACCTCGACTCATGGCTCTGGTGGTTCGTGAAGTTGAAGTTTTGTATCTAATGTGATCGTTCAGAGGAGGGGGGGCTAACCCATGTAAACTTTTGTATATGAGACAAGCATTTTTGAATTTGATAAAGTTCTCAAAACTTAATAGTTTATATTTTGAGAGGATACTACAATGATGGTAAGTGTAAGGTTTTTTGTCTAAAACTTTCAGTGCTTTTTTGTAGAGCCTCTCAATTGGCTTTAGGATTGTTACACCTATTGTGTTATACAATAGCTTACATGGGAAAAAATCATACAGTGCAAAAACGTCAAGGCAGCTTCGTCTGTTAATGACCTCCGTATATGATTAAAATTGGAAACGGTGAACTTAATTCTATTACCAATCATCTTCACGTGTTTTTTAAAGGATAATGTGGAGTCTATTAACACCCCTAAGTATTTAAATTCTGTTACTAGTTGTAGTTCCTGATTTTCAATAAACACATTGGAGCGGCTGATGTTAGAGGCCTTTTTAGAGAACATCATACAAACAGTTTTTTGTTTGTTTAGGAGCAGACAGGACTTCGTGAGCCAACTCTGAATATTTACAAGTGCTGACGTTAGAATTTTAGCAGCTTCCTCAGATGATTTTGCACTTGCATATATCACTGCATCATCGGCATATAATTGAATGTTTACACCTTTACAAATATTGGGCAGATCATTTATGAACATGGAGAATAAAATAGGGCCAAGAACTGATCCTTGGGGGACCCCTAGTGGACAGTTGATAAAACTTGATTTCACTCCATTGACCACAGACCCTTGTTTTCTACTAGACAAATATGAAGCCATCCATTTTATGGCTTTCTCAGAAAAATTGAAAAATGGCAGCTTAGACAGAAGTATATCATGGTTCACTACATCAAATGCTTTTCTCAAATCTAGAAATACTGCACCCACATAGGTGTGTCTATCCAGACTACTTTTTACTCGTTCTAAAAACAATGTTATTGCAGTTTCTGTTGAATGGTGTGACGTTTTGACACAATGTAAAAGTCTTCTTCAACATTACTCAAATCAAAACCAGAGCCGGGATCAGACCAGGACTGCTCTACAACAACTCCAATTAGAACATGATTAACCAAAAATTAAAGCATTAAACCAGAACTAAATCACTTGCGTCATAACATTCCAAACTTTAAAGGAGTCCAGTCATTCATCATCTGCTCTTCCTTGGAATTTCTTACTCTTTCAGTAACGATGCACTTTATTAATCCCCGTAGTAATTCCCGTAGGGCAATTCATCCTCTGCATTTGACCCATCCTGATGCTGCAAGGCTCACGTCAGGAGCAGTGGTCGCCGTAGTAACAGTACCCAGGAACCATCTATGTTGATGCTCGGCTTGGTCAGGACCAGAGCTGGAGGATTTAACCTATTGTGTTTTTTAAGTTTTTAGTGGTAGGGGAACCTGGAGTACCCAGAGGAAACTTACGAAAGCACGGGGAGAACATGCAAACTCCACTCAGAAATGCCACCCAGGAAGGTTCTTGCTGAGAAGCGGGAGAGCTATCCACTCAGCGACCGTGTCGCCCATTTTCTCTTTTGTACTTTTACCTAACTGTGTGTTTCTTACCTGCCTTAGGACAATGATGCTATTTATCTGGATTTTTTTTAAATAAAAACAAAACACTATTTATATACTATCACGTATTTTTTATTTTCCTATTGTGTTGTGGGTCTTTGCTCTTGTGTGCCATGGCTGGAACTAAAGTTTTTCATTCATTCATTCATTCATTCACACTGCACAGGTCGAAGTAGACGCTATAGCCTTAAGTGCGCTGGTCTGTTCCATAGACTTGCTTGTAGCGCCCTCTAGTGACCATACGTGGCAACAACAGGTCATGCAGACTGTTTACAGTTGTTTTTCTGTTCCTAGGACACAAAATCGTTCCTTTTTGATGTTTTCTTCCCGGGTTGGAAGGTGGTAATTCATTAATCAACATAAATCTTTTCATTTCGAGAGCAGTATTATATTTTTGTTATTTACATTGTATCCATATTGTAACATTACCTCATTGTGAGAGCCTATCGTCTACAGTTTGAGAAGCCGATATCAATAATTAATTATGCGAGCCCATAACCAAAGCGGTCCTCAAACTCAGGTTATGGAGATAAATGACCAGAAAACAACATTTTGTTCAGTTTTTATTTCGGTTTATTTCTTCCCCCTTTTCTCTCTAAAACATCTGATTGTGTTGCAATATCCATTTGGCACAACATTTTTCATCTGCAAAAACTACGGGAATAACACACAATCAAATAATGAATTGTATCTGAAAACAATAAAAGAAAAAAAATACTTAATACAGACAATAGAACCGACTCCAAATGTACAGAGTAGGTCCAGACTCAGACTTGGTCCGGACTCAGACTTGGCCCAGACTCAGAGTTGGTCCAGACTCAGACTTGGCCCAGACTCAGACTTGGCCCAGACCCAGACTTGACCCAGACTCAGAGGAGACCCAGACTTGGCCCAGATTCAGACTTGGCCCAGACCCAGACTTGGCCCAGACTCAGACTTGGTACAGACTCAGACTTGGCCCAGACTCAGACTTGGCCCAGACCCAGACTTGACCCAGACTCAGAGTAGACCCAGGCCCAGACTTGGCCCAGATTCAGACTTGGCCCAGACCCAGACTTGGCCCAGACTCAGACTTGGTCCAGACTCAGACTTGGCCCGGACTCAGACTTGGCCCAGACTCAGAGTTGGTCCAGACTCAGACTTGGCCCAGACCCAGACTTGACCCAGACTCAGAGGAGACCCAGACTCAGAGTAGACCCAGGCCCAGACTTGGCCCAGATTCAGACTTGGCCCAGACCCAGACTTGGCCCAGACTCAGACTTGGTCCAGACTCAGACTTGGCCCGGACTCAGACTTGGCCCAGACCCAGACTTGACCCAGACTCAGAGGAGACCCAGACTTGGCCCAGATTCAGACTTGGCCCAGACCCAGACGTGGCCCAGACTCAGACTTGGTACAGACTCAGACTTGGCCCAGACTCAGACTTGGCCCACACCCAGACTTGACCCAGACTCAGAGTAGACCCAGACCCAGACTTGGCCCAGATTCAGACTTGGCCCAGACCCGGACCTGGCACAGACTCAGACTTGGTCCAGACTCAGACTTGGCCCGGACCCAGACTTGGCCCAGACTCAGAGTTGGTCCAGACTCAGACTTGGCCCAGACCCAGACTTGACCCAGACTCAGACTTGGCCCACACCCAGACTTGACCCAGACTCAGAGTAGACCCAGACCCAGACTTGGCCCAGATTCAGACTTGGCCCAGACCCGGACCTGGCACAGACTCAGACTTGGTCCAGACTCAGACTTGGCCCGGACCCAGACTTGACCCAGACTCAGACTTGGCCCACACCCAGACTTGACCCAGACTCAGAGTAGACCCAGACCCAGACTTGGCCCAGATTCAGACTTGGCCCAGACCCGGACCTGGCACAGACTCAGACTTGGTCCAGACTCAGACTTGGCCCGGACCCAGACTTGGCCAGGACTCAGACTTGGCCAGGACTCAGACTTGGCCCAGACTCAGAGTTGGTCCAGACTCAGAGTTGGTCCAGACTCAGACTTGGCCCAGACTTAGACTTGGCCCAGACCCAGACTTGACCCAGACTCAGAATAGACCCAGACCCAGACTTGGCCCAGATTCAGACTTGGCCCAGACCCAGACTTGGCCCAGACTCAGACTTGGTACAGACTCAGACTTGGCCCAGACTCAGACTTGGCCCAGAATCAAACTTGGCCCAGACTCAGACTTGGCCCAGACTCAGACTTGGCCCAGACTCAGACTTGGCCCAGACTCAGACTTGGTCCAGACTCAGACTTGGCCCAGAATCAAACTTGGCCCAGACTCAGACTTGGCCCAGACCCAGACTTGGCCCAGACTCAGAGTAGACCCAGACCCAGAGCAGGAGGGACCTTTTGGGCAATGACAGGAAAGAGCTCAGTCCACACTCCACATAGTTCACACCAACATGGCAACACCCTCCCATGACGTCTGGCATCTTTTCAGACAAACGGAGACACATTTTAAATCCAAAAATGATAAAATATACAATAGTAAAGGCGTGAATCAAGTGGATTTTTTATCTTTTTCACTGTCTAAAAACAAGATCTGCCATCGGGACGAAGCAAAAATTTTTGGAAAAATATGCAAGACAGTTCAGTTGGTAGAGCATTGGCCTGAAGGTTGTGGGGTCGATGGCCAATGCTGACAAAATGTGACGTGATAACCTTTGATTTTGAGTCTAATCTATGAAACAAATGAAATACCAACAAAAACAAATGACCCTGAAGTCTCTAATCTAAAAACCTACAGAGATGTGTTTGTAAAACCCTGGGCCCTACACGACAGCAGCAGCCCCGCCCCCCTCAGACTGGTTCACAGCTGTGGTCGGGGGTCCTTTGGCGGGAGGTTGGGGGTTCACTTTGGCCATGCGGTGCTCCTTGCAGTGGGTAGTGGCGGCGCAGAGCTGGCACGCCGAGCACGCCGAGTTACAGCACGGGCAGAAGCGACAGACACTGACACGCCACAGGAACCAGCCCGGGCTCCAGCAGCACCAGCAGAACACCACACTGCCCCCCAGGAGACCCAGCAGGACGCAGAGCAGCAGGGGCCACGAGCCTATGGAGCACACACAACCATGTAAGTGAGTAAGTAATGTTTATTTATACAGATAGATAGATGGATAGATACTTTATTGATACCTGTTGGAGGTCAATATCCACACAAACTAAACTATCTACACGAGAGAAAGTATTTTGTGAAGATCGAAAACTGTGTCTCAGATCATATGGCCCTGACCTAAGGAGTGCCACAGGGATCGATCCTGGGGCCTACTCTGTTGAATATTTACATGCTGCCTTTAGGTCAGTTAATACACAGTAATAACCTTACAACACTCAGATCTATGTCTCACTGACTGCAGGAGAACATGGACCAGTGGACTCACTCCTTCACTGTATCCAACAGATCAGTGAGTGGATGCAAAACAACTTCCTTCAGCTAAACGCAGACAAAACTGAAATGATTGTCTTTGGTCCCCAGAAACAAAGAGAGAGCGTCATCTGTCACCTACAGTCTCTCTCCCTAAAACCTTCAACATTATTTTAATGCTTAAAGGTTTTTAACTACTTGTGTGATTTTATTTTTTAATGTTTTTAATATATCTTGTGCTCTTAATGTGTTTTTGTAATGTTTATGTAGATTCTAATGTTTGATGGTTTATGCATGATGTAAT
The DNA here is from genome assembly GCA_964034765.1 of Knipowitschia caucasica. NCBI lineage: Eukaryota > Metazoa > Chordata > Actinopteri > Gobiiformes > Gobiidae > Knipowitschia > Knipowitschia caucasica. The sequence continues at coordinate 43,406,004 of OZ035828.1, read as the reverse complement.
ATGGGTTGTGGGGTGCTTTGTGTTTCCTTGTGTAGGGAAGGCGCTCTACAAATAAACGTGGATTGACTGATTGATCATTCTAAAAATCAAACAATAGTAATAATCAGCTGCAGTCCTTCAGGTCACAGCAGCAAAGGTGGAGGCGCCGCTTGGTTTGGACCATTTTCTCTGCTCTGGTCCAAAGTGTCTCAGTTGGTTGAGGATTGGCCTTTGAGCTCGAGGTCTGCTGTCGTTGTGTCCTTGGGACACTTAACCCAACTTTGCCTGAAGCTCCTGCTGGAAAATCAAGGCTACACTGTCACTGACAGCATCCTCCTGGACTCACCTGCAGGAGGAGCAGCTCTGACTGCCACCCCCGACCCAGAAATGGATTAAGAGAAAGAAAATGGATGGATGAGTGACCTGCTTCTCACATACAATCCCAGCGTCCCTCTCTGGCCCCGGGCACTCACCGGACGTGGATTCCTGACTGCCTGGCATGGCACAGTTCGGTTGCACATGAGCGGTTCCAGACGGACTTAACACAGATACAGAGGACTTTGTTGTGGCAGGATTTGGCAGAAAAAACTGACCATCTGAAAAAAAAAAAAAAAATAAACACCTTTGAAATACCATAACTATTTCTTGTATATTAAAGGTTTATAGGAGGACTTTCCCAAATTTTAGGAACAAACCGCTCACTCCACTTTTTGAACAAAACTCTCTGGTCTTATTGGACGAGCACAAATCACCAGAATGATTGACAGTTGGGAGGACCAATAGTCTTGATGATCCACCCGGGTGTAGATAATCCTCCTATAGACCTTTAAAGGAGCAGTGTGTAAAAATGTGTCCAAAAGTGGTACTGCGGCCTCTCCCACTCTCCCTGACTCAGGTTGCCAGATATGCAGACGAATCCAGCTGGGACCATAACAGCTGAATAGACAAGAGTTTTGTCAACAACAAATCTATAACCAACACCTTTTTCACAAAGATAGAAATCCTGGTTTTATTCCTTGTTTTGTAGTTAATGATTTGAGAATCATAACGAGACCTTTTTGAGATTAGCTCCACACGGTGAGTTCTGGCGCCCGGATCACAGACATTCTGATTGGTGAAACGGTGGAGGGCGGGACATCGAAATGAAAACAATAAAAAGATGTAGAGGCTGGAAAATGAATTTAGAAATTCAAATATCTCTGAACTACAGTTATCAGTAAAAAAAAGTATTGGAAAAGAGCAGTTTATTATTATGACAGATTAGGGCCCTTTAATGATGACAGATTAGGGCCCTTTAATGATGACAGATTAGGGCCCTTTAATGAAGACAGATAAGGGCCCTTTAATGATGACAGATTAGGGTCCTTTAATGATGACAGATTAGGGCCCTTTAATGATGACAGATTAGGGCCCTTTAATGAAGACAGATAAGGGCCCTTTAATGATGACAGATTAGGGCCCTTTAATGATGACAGATTAGGGCCCTTTAATGATGACAGATTAGGGCCCTTTAATGATGACAGATTAGGGCCCTTTAATGAAGACAGATAAGGGCCCTTTAATGATGACAGATTAGGGCCCTTTAATGATGACAGATTAGGGCCCTTTAAAGATGACAGATTAGGGCCCTTTAATGATGACAGATAAGGGCCCTTTAATGATGACAGATTTGGGCCCTTTAATGATGACAGATTAGGGCCCTTTAATGATGACAGATTAGGGCCCTTTAATGATGACAGATAAGGGCCCTTTAATGATGACAGATTAGGGCCCTTTAATGATGACAGATAAGGGCCCTTTAATGATGACAGATTAGGGCCCTTTAATGATGACAGATTAGGGCCCTTTAAAGATGACAGATTAGGGCCCTTTAATGATGACAGATTTGGGCCCTTTAATGATGACAGATTAGGGCCCTTTAAAGATGACAGATTAGGGCCCTTTAATGATGACAGATTTGGGCCCTTTAATGATGACAGATTAGGGCCCTTTAATGATGACAGATTAGGGCCCTTTGATGATGACAGATTAGGGCCCTTTAATGATGACAGATTAGGGCCCTTTAATGATGACAGATCAGGGCCCTTTAATGATTGGCCCTTAGTACGGTGCCTGATGACACTGACCTTTGCACTCGTCCTTCAGGTTTTCCTCCAGGTCGCTGCCGTCGCCGCAGTTGTCGATGCCTGTGTCGTCACAAACCAGACTGAGTGGGATGCACTTTCCATTTCTGCAGCTGAAGTACGTTTCACTGTTGCAGCGCTGGTTAAAGCCTGCAGATTAAAAACATTTTTAGTTTAAAGTAGTACTAGAATTTTTTTCATTTTGACATGTTCAGATGAATTATGTTAAAAAAACTGCTTTGAAGTCGGACCTTTTCACTTCCGCATAGAAACGCTAGGGGGCGCCAAAATGGTGGCGATGACGTAGCAGAATGACCTCTCACAGCAGCAGCAGCAGCAGTCTGGGCTGAATCTGTAGGAGGTTTCACTGTCATCTGAACAAGGTATAAACATATTTTCATCAGTTTTGTACATAATAGTGCGCAACTCTTTTAACCTTTTTGCCTTATTTGTGAGATTCAAGCTAATTAGTGTTGGGCAAGTTAGCTAACTCTACTTCAGGGGTGCTCACACTTTTTCAGCATGCGAGCTACTTATAAAAGGATCAAGTCAAAATGATCTACCTACTACAAAAATGCAAATCATATATTTATTTCAAAAAATATTCTTTATATCTACAATGTATGTTTATGTACATGCAAAACCGCATGAGCCAATATAGCACAACACAATTATCTATGTACATTTTTTGTCATTACCCGAGTTTACTCTGATGACTTGCACTGAATTGAATCGGCCAGGGATGCATAGTCCGGAAAATTGGTGGTAACTCGCTGACAAGTTTATCGTGGTTTAGCTTTCCTGCACTGAGCGCGGTTGTTTGCGCATGTGCAGTCACCTAAGTGTCAGTAAAACATTACTGAGTAAAACACAGATGTCATTTGACTGTGGTGCCATGTCCATGTGCTATGCCTGTTTTTTTTAAATCCAAATATTTCCCCTCCTCAGTTTATACAATAATTTGCATCCACACATCTGCGTTATCAATCACATTCGTAACATTCCAAACATGTGCGTCTCTTACGTCCTGTCCTGCGTTGGGGAAAAACACAGAAGTGGGCGGAGCTTTGATGCAGACGCCGGTAACGGCACTTTTACAGTCATAGAAGACACTCAGAGTAAAGAGTAAGACGTATGTTTACAAGCACTGACCCCGTCCTCAGCCCTGGTTTAGTCCTGGTTTAGTCCTGGTTTAGTTGTTTTTGAGCGTGAGTCCCCGCGATCACTTTGCTGCTCTCTGATGTGGAGCGAGGATGTTCGCTGCTGCGAGCATCTCACAGCGAACAGTTTTTAAGGTAGTATGATCCATGCTTCAGTGATCAGAGGAATTTAGGGGGGTACTGTGGCGTGCGAGAACGCAAAACTCCGGTTTTCTCTGTCTACACACAAATGCATTAACGGAGTTTTCAAAAATCTCCACTTTGCCCGGAGTTTTTTGTATATATTCGATTAGAATGTGTAATTTTTTCATTTATTTAATGCGATCTACCAATACTACCTTTGCGATCGACCGGTAGATCGCGATCGACGTATTGAGCACCCCTGCTCTACTTGATATCATAAAACATGCTAACAAGGCTAATATTCGTTTTTACATTATGCCAGTCTCACTTTGCCTTAGATTTATTTACCACAATGTACATTGTAATATTCAAAAATGCTAACACCTATTAACGGTTTAATTAGCATTTTTATCAATGATTGCATCACATGTAGTCTATGTTTTCAACTTCTGCAGCTTTTTGTTCATAAAAGTAAAATATTTATTTAATTCAAGTTATTTTGATTAGCATTTATGGATATTACAATGTACATTGTGGTAAATAAATCTAAGGCAACCAAAGTGAGACTGGCATAATGTAAAAACGAATATTAGCCTTGTTAGCATGTTTTATGATATCAAGTAGAGTTAGCTAACTTGCCCAACACTAATTAGCTTGAATCTCACAAATAAGGCTAAAAGGTTAAAAGAGTTGCGCACTATTATGTACAAAACTGATGAAAATATGTTTATACGTTGTTCAGATGACAGTGAAACCTCCTACAGATTCAGCCCAGACTGCTGCTGCTGCTGCTGTGAGAGGTCCTTCTGCTACGTCATCGCTGCCATTTTGGCGCCCCCTAGCGTTTCTATGCGGAAGTGAAAAGGTGCCACTTCAAAGCAGTTTTTTTAACATAATTAATCTGAACATGTCAAAATTAACACCCGAAATATTATAAACACATATTGTAGTTATATATTCTGGATAGCAGCATATTAAATTCTAGTACTACTTTAAGCAATTCAACGGTGAGTCATTGTGAGAATAATAATAATATTAATAATAACAATACATCATGATTATATATTTCTTTTTTAGACACTCAAAGTCCAAAAGCAAAGATTTCTTTCATTAAAGCCTTAAAGTCAATCAGGTGCATTCAGATTCACTTCATTTGCAGTAAAACCCCATTGGAATACATTAGCGAAAAGTCTCCAGCGTGCACCAGACAAGTACATCGATAAAAACAATATTAAATTGTAAACTGTAAATTATTATTTAAAAGCATGAGAAATGTAAAAGTAAGTTTTTTATTTAGTTTAGTTTTAACTTTCACGGACCAGAATCCCAAAGATGTTTACATTTGTTACGTTTCTCTCTGACAGAGATGGAGCAGATCTATGAAACATGGTTTCAGTGGTAGGGGAAACCGGAGCACCCGGAGTAAACCTACGCAGAGATAAAGAGAACATGCAAACCCCACTCAGAAAGGCCCTGTTCTGACCGGGATTTGAACCCAGGACCTTTTTGCGAGAGTGCTAACCACTCAGCCACCGTGCCGCCCCCACTTTAGTGTTGCACGTGGCACTAAAATATCCTCTTTTGTGCCACATTCACCCTTTTTATCAGCCTCGATGTTAGCTCTGTCACATGTCTCTTATGTTCAGTGTTATTCCCAACAAAATAGTGTAATGTAAATAAATAAAACACCTTGCCCTAGTTGAAGCAAGGTACAAATGTAAGTAAAGCAAAAGTAAATTTCTCATGTTTCCACTTCAAACAACTAAAACATGCATGACTTAACAAAGAAGTGATGTATTACTTTGACCTAAAGTTCAAAATGAAGTTCTTCTGCTGAACTTAGTTTTCTACTTTTGCTTTACGTAAATTTTCACCTTGCTTCAACTAGGGCCTAAATACACTTCTAACATTTTTACCAACTGTAATCGACAGGGCCAGGCCAAAGTAGCCCTAGTCCCTGGGTTATCTCTTTAGAATTGTCTATTATTAATGAAAAGTAGAACTTGGAAAACTTAGCTGACCAACTTAATCATTCTAGTTCTTGAAAAGTTTAAGTTGATGCCTTCAACTCAAATATCCTGTTCAGCCAGTAAGTTGAAAGAAAGTAATATTTTAGGCAACTTGAACGAATATTTAACTTTTATCTGACTAAAAATACAAGTTCAGTTCAATATAGAATTAAAAGTTGAAAGAATGTAATTTACTAGTTGTTACCAATTGAAACCCTTTTTTAAGCTGGTTTAACTAAATTATTTTTACAGTGCAGCTCTAGTGTTCTCTACATATGCTAGTTTAAGTAAGTAAACAGACCATATAATTGTGTCAACCTCTCACTAAAAACAATACATTATTTTCACAATATTTACAGCTATTTATCTATTCTTACTGTTCTGTGATGTACTCTGACATGTCCCCAAATGTGGAGTGAATAAAAGTTCTCTTACAGGGGGCACTATTTAGCCTGGCTCTGCCAGACCCTTGTAGTTCCGCCATGCTCCACCAGAGGCGTTTGGCTGAACCACATGGGCCTGGTATCGACGCCATAGCCACAATCAGGATTGCCGGTGTTACGTGGGGTTTGCACTGCCTTCTCAAGCTTCTCTCATGCAGCAGCGAGAGGTGTTCAAGATGCGGACATTTCATTTTCAAGCCCTTTATTGTCCATTTCTGGGTCGGGGGGATGGCAATGAGAGCTGCCCCCAAAGCTCATAGCACCAGTCCCTCTGATCCTCTGCAGGGGGTGAGTCCACAGGAAGATGGCTGCTCTGTCAGTGGTGAAACAGCCTTGGTCTTTCAGCGGGGGGGCGTCAAATGTTCCTGTAAAGTTTGGTTGAAGCACTGGTTCAGTGTTCCTGTTTACACACTATGCAGCAGGGTTGCCAGGTTTGGTGGTTCCCGCATATTTTTTTCCAAGACACAGGTATTAAATAAACAGAAAGACAATAAACAGAATCATGATAGCCCAAGTTGATTATATTACGTTTTAGCCTAAAAATCATTCTGAGTGTTTTTTTATTTTGGGTATTCTCGCGGATTTAGGGTTGGAAAATCTTGGCAACCTATGGGAGTCGTGTGCTTCGATGTGAGTGGTTTAAAGCAGACTTCATTCAAGATAACGAACAAGTGGTCTATCCAATCACATACAAGGATTTTTATTTAAAAATCCAACCACTATGGCTCAGTACCAGACTCATGTGTGAAGTGCAGCAAACTACATGGGTCTGGCCAGAGTCAGGCTAGAAACTATTTCCCTCATCTAGAAATCTTTTTTGTTTGTTTTTTTAGGATTATTTTGGTGCACAAGGGACACACAAGGAGAAAGAAAAGGGGAAAAGAGGAACAATGTTGTGTACAGGATGTGGTGAACATCATCAATATAAAAAATACTTCCATCACTTTTCTTCACCTTAATCCATTGCTGGGTCGAGGGGGTGTAATACATACAATTATTATATGACTTGGACCGTACGCGCGCTCTGATTGGCTGATTTGCGGTCTAATATTTTTCCCATCTCGGACCGTTACCATGACAATCGGTCCGCAGCGCGTATCAAATTTGATATCTTTCCTCGGTGAAAAAAGAATGAGCGACGACTTCGAAGAGCCAGAGGAAGTAACTACAGCAAATAACGACAAAAACACAAACCCTAACTGTCAAGAAGAGATCGACAACTTTGTTACAGACCAGAAAGGTACAAACACTATTAGGAAAACCAAGTCGGAGATCAATATTTGCATAAATTAAAAATATAATAAACATTTATACGGAGAAATATCAGACCTTGGCCTTTTGGTACAGATCTCGCCACGGCTCGGTCTGTACATTAAAGGAATAGTTCACCGTTTTTACATACTGACATATGTTCTTACCTTACCTTAGACTAGTTAATATGTACCTGTCTGGTCTTAGTCCGTGCGCTCTGTCATGCAAACGGAGCAAAAACGGGAGCACAAACGCAGCCTCCTCTGTATACTGTTTAGGACCAAAAGGTAGCTCCCGCTAGAAGCTACCAAACTCTTCCAAGTGTTCCCTTCCGTCAATAGAAGCAGCGTGACTTGTAGTACACACAGTAGCAGCGAGAGAGAAGTCTCCGGAGAGAAGTTAGTGCGCGGACGTAGCGCTCCTCAGATTACTACGCCTCACAATATAGTACCCGTTTTATCCGCTGAGAAAATCGACTGTTTCATTTCTGTGTTACTATACTTTGCAGTGTAACACGTCACGTAACTATATACATTTAATAGGGAACACTTGGAAGAGTTTGGTAGCTTCTAGCGGGAGCTACCTTTTGGTCCTAAACAGTATACAGAGGAGGCTGCGGTTGTGCTCCCGTTTTTGCTCCGTTTGCATGACAGAGCGCACGGACTAAGACCAGACAGGTACATATTAACTAGTCTAAGGTAAGGTAAGAACATATGTCAGTATGTAAAAACGGTGAACTATTCCTTTAAGGCCGCGGTCTGATATTTCTCTGTACAGACCTCGCGCTCGGTTAATTAGCCGTTAATACATACAAAAGTTATCTTATTTGTTTTTGTTTCTTAATCCTCTCCAGTGGTCTTACCTAATCTGAACGAGGTGAAGTCTCCCACGAAGTCCACTCTGGGCTGCGACCCCCGGGTCACCAGCCGCAGGGTCAGGTAGTTCCCTGTGGACAGTACCGGCCTCGGAGGGCTCTTCCCACACAGCGGGGGTCCCAGGAGAGGCCAGTTCTTGTCTGGACCATCGTAGAACTGGATGTACGACCCGGCGTGGCAGCGGTCAGTCGGGCCTGCCGCAGAGATGGGTTCGAGGCTGGAGTTGGAGGGAGGCTCGGGGATGGTTGGAGATGGACTCAGAGGAGCGACCCGCAGGAGGCTGTAGACCAGGAAGTAGCGGAAGAAAAACTGGATGTTGTCTTCAGGGGCTGCGGCCTGCATGGTGATGTGGCAGTCGGTTCCCATCGTCACAAAGTAGTATCTCTTGGACTGCTGATGGGACTTCACAATCATCCCATCTGCACGGATCGTCTGACCGCAGAAGTCCACAACGTTCACTGCAAAAAAGAAAAAATGTCTATGCTAAGATCTTTCCTTGTCCTTTTTATTTTCCATCACAAACACCCGTCTCTCAGAAATGTCTACTTCCAGTGACATCAGAGAAGCAGTTTTATTATTCTTTAGAGGGACTAAGGCAAACATAAGTCCCCCACTCATTATTAGTGATTGTGGGAAGCCAGACTAAAGAATCTTTTTATTTTCTGGAGTCAGTCAGATCTCTTCACACAATGTGGATTTACTAGAACTGTCTTTTGTGACAAGTAGAAAGAGCGGCTTGAACGTCCGAGAGGAGAAAGAACCTCAGCCTCTAAAGACTCCGGGCTCTGCTGAGAACTGGGGGGATGGAAACTTCTAATCAGGATCAGGAGAGTATTTTGAAATGAGAATATCCCAGAAACATAAAGTTTATCAATAACGATGAGTGAAAAACATACTGTATTTAAATCATAATCTTTGAATTATCCACAAATACAAATTATTATTATTATTTTTGTTATAAATTATTCCTCCTGGGTAAACGTTCAAACACAACGTCATGTATTGCTAAAAGTATTTGAAGAAATGATAATAATAAAATATACTTTTAGGCCTATTTTGGCAGTGATTTAAGCTGGACCATAAAGATAATGCAGGGAAATGGGTGGAAAACCTAAACGCAGCTCATAAAGTTGATTAAATGCTGTGTAAAATAATTGCTCAAAGTGGCTCTGAGTCTTAAACCGGGTCAGGGGCGGATTTATGACCCCCCTGGAGTTTATGGGCTCAGTTGCTACGGGAGCATCCAGCTCCTCTGGTGTGACCCCAGGAATGTCCCGAGTCCTGAGCCTCATTGGTGGGAAAGAGCTTGTCCCGTGTGTGGCAAAAGTAAACACAAAGGCTCTACTGCACTTTTACACAACTTTACAAAAGTCTGTCTTTAAACACAGCGTTTCTTATTCGTCTGACAGAGTGGATTAAAGCTACAGGTTAAAGTATGTTATAAATAGATCAAATTCAATAACTATTGGTTTGAATTTAAAGAAGGTTAATCCTCTGAACAGACACAAACGAAGACTTTAAACAAAATTTGCAGAACCTTTTGATCCTTTTATTATCTTTCTTTCACAAAGTATTTTTTTTTTTAGACAAATGTCAGATTGTGTCAGCAAAGAGATTTTACTTTGGTAATAGTTTTCTTTCTTTTCTATAAAATAAGAACATTACATAAATACTTACTTGTATCAATAGCGGAGCAGTGAAAAATAGACAAACATTGGAGCAGGAAAAGTACATAATTGTCCAACTTCATGGTCCCGGCGGAGGCCTGAGACCCAGAGACCCAGAGACCCGACCACGCTCAGTCTGACGCGGGGAAAGTCCAACACTCGGGTCCAGATTTGTCAATGAGCTGCATAGTCCTGTTGTGTCTGACGTCCATGTCCATCACTGCTGTCCTTTATCCACTGGGATCCTGTGTATCCAGTGGTCACGTGATCCATCCCCTTGACAACACTAACACATGACTGTGGTGATGGGGTCGCATCCTCCAGGCTCCGCGGGGGGCGGCGGCTCCTGAGTCCAGGCGCCTGTACCTGGGATTATGGTTTATCTCAGACTGTGTTAGAGCGTTCTCCCCAAAGCTCCAGACTGATCCGTGCTCATCCAACGGAACGTCACCTAAAGCCTTGGGGTCCAGACCATGGTCCAGACCATGGTCCAGACGCCTTAAACCTGTCTTTATTTCATTACTGCAGTTTCAATAATAAAATCCACGGGGTCCTGTCCGGGAATAAAAGGACTTGTTTCTGCTCTAAAGAACAGTCTTTGGCCATAACTACACTACATGTGTGAAATGTGGAAGAATAAAAGAAAAGGATGATGCGTCTTGATTACGTCAGCTTGATTAGCGGCTCTTTGTAAAATATTCTTCACGTTCACAACAAAGAGTAACGGGGGTGGGGGTCGGTGGGGTACACGGACAGGAGGCGCTCCGGAAGCGATTCTCCGGTGATGTGGAGTAGATCTAAGATGCTCGAGTTTAAGACCTGTTTAACAGACAGACTCTGTACATCAGGGACAGCCTGAGCCTGAGTAAAACACATTTATTGGTGTTTCCAGTCCGTCTTTGAGCCGCAGAGCCGCAGATAGACGCGGCGGTGCGGCGGTGATGATGCAGAGTCGCTGCGCACTGAAAATCCACCGGAAGTGTGTGATGTGATTGTCCTGGATGAGCTGGAGACAGAAGGAGAGACCGGACACATTCATCCTTTGACAACTGAACGGAATCATCGGAACAGAACCCTCTGCAGAACCCCGAGCTGCGTCCGCGTCACGGCAGGAGGCAGCGCGTCTGTGGGTAAACGTCCTCAGCATCTTTCATGACCATCTGCTCTGTCATTTATAAAACCTATTAAAACACGTGCAGAATTACAGTCAATGGTCTGTCTGGCTAAATCAGTATCCTAAAATAATAATACACCCAAAATACTGCAAATCAGTCCAACAAACCTGTGTTTACCTGATAATACACACACATACAGAAAAACAGTAGTCTTGAACCAAGAATAAACAAAAAGGCATTAACATTAATATCAATATAGTGATACAATATTTTGTAATATATGACTCAAACTTTGTAGATTATAATAAAGTATATTTTTTTTTTGTGGGGAAAAGCATATTTTGTCCATATTTGATGGTAATATGTTGGCTAGTCTTATTCTTAAATCAACTGCATGTAATAAGTCTGTTCTAGGATGTTCTATGATAATCTACTAAAGTGACTTGATCCCAAGTATCAGAGTGGAGCATGTATTATGTTATTATGCACATGAGAAAGCGTTTACTGTTGAGACTGGTGTGAATTTTCAGTGGTGTCATTTCAGATTCCTGAGATCAGCATCAGTGGGTCCTGCTGCAGTCTGTGTGGTTCTGATGGAGTTCTTTGGTTTTACTGAAATGCATTACTCTGTGTTGGTCTTCGGTCTTCTCACATTCACAGGAGTTCAGGGTGAGTGATGTCTGCCTTAAACCACTGCTGTCTGGCATATATACTCTGTTTTCTGTGGCTCTTCAGGAGGTGATGTGTGTGTGTCGGGACACGACAGCGGGCCTGTGTTTGAGGAACAGCCCAGCGGTGTCATTTACCCAGAGGGGCTTACAGAAGGAAAAGTGACCCTGAGCTGCAGAGCTCGAGCCAACCCGGCTGCATCGTACAGGTCTGATTCATTCTCTTTGTTGTTGTTAGACTGTAAATATACACGGACGCACCGCAGGCTTTTTCAAAATGGCAGCGGGGCAGGAAAATGTGAAAAAATTCATTTGCGTATGCGTTAGCTGCACTAGCCCCATTTGTTTAACAATTGGAATCAAAAGTCCACAACGGCTAAACTAGACTGGCCCAAAAAAATATACCCACCTCAGCATCATCCTGTTGAGACGTTTTCCAGAGAAAAGAAGGCGGCATAAAAAAGCATTGGGCAATTCTATTTCCGGGTACACCCCCACCAGCAAGGAGTTGGATTGCAGCATGTCGGCGCACGAGCTCATCGGGACCCGCCCACACTGGTTTTAACAGAAACTGATTCAACTTTTGGATAGCACTCTCGCCTCTCAGCAAGAAGGTCCTGGGTTCGAATCCCGGTTGGACCAGGGCCTTTCTGAGTGGAGTTTGCATGTTCTCCCCGTGTCTGCGTAGGTTTCCTCCGGGTGCTCCGGTTTCCCCTACCACTAAAAATATGTACAATAGGTATGGCATGTGCCTCCTGTACTGGCACCCCCACTCCCAAAAATAACAATTGTAAACTGCTTTGAGACTCCAATGTGCAGTGAAAAGGTTGTATATAAATAAAGATTACTACTACTACTTTCTTACAAATCCTCTGAGATAAAAAATACTGTCGTGATTTAGGGCTTTGCAAAAATACTTGGAATTGAATTGAGTTTTATGGTTGGTTTTAGATGGCTGGTGAACGGAACAGAAGTGCCACTGGGGTTGGACACTCGTTACGGTCTCGTGGCTGGAAGTCTGGTGATCAGCGGACCTGAGCCGAGCCAGGACACCGGCTCATACCAGTGTCTCGCCATCAACCGCTGCGGCACCATCCTCAGTCAGGCTGCCAACCTCAAATTTGGCTGTAAGTAGAAAAAACAAACACAAAAGACAAAAAAACTTGCTATATCCACATCGGCGGCAGATCAACCGCTGCCACACACTGTTGTTTATAAGGCCATGCTCGATCTACTGCCCTCCTGAATCACACAGAGACATGTTGGTTCTTACCGTTTGTGGTCACATGATCTTTTGTTGATGGGAAAAGGGCTTTAGTATATACTGCTCTTTTTACATGAAGCTAAAAGACTGGAAATGATCTGAATTTATTTTAATGAATGCTTTTAAATTCAGATTGAGACGTCCTCAACTGTTTTTCTAATCTGTAATTTCATGAAACAGTGTGTAACTGTTTTTATAATCTGTAATTGTCTGTATCTGTCTACATTTTGTCCAGGACTCGCTTTAAAATTAGGTTTTTAATCTCAATGGGACTTTCCTGATTAAATAAAAATAAATCTCATCTAACCAAAATAATTCATCCTTTTAGATCACACAAACGTCTATACGGCAAAACTAGTATTTACTGCTCTTTTCCATTGAACATGAAAATGATATTTCATGGAATGATTTTGAATCCAGATTGAGACGTCCTCTTTGCCATGTAACTTTATATAATCTATATTTTTATGAAACTGTGTAGCTTTTGTAAGTAAGTAGTAGTAAGTAATCTTTATTTATATACCGCCTTTTCTCTGCAGAGCTGAGTCTCAAAGCGGTTTACAATTGTTTATTATGGGCATTTGTCTCTCACTCCACACAGAGATGGGAGCGGGGTACCAGTACAGGAGGCGCATGTTAGAACTATTTTTAGTGGTAGGGGAAACCGGAGTACCCGGAGGAAACCTACACAGACACGGGGAGAACATGCAAACTCCACTCAGAAAGGCCCTGGTCCGACCGGGATTCGAACCCAGGACCTTCTTGCTGAGAGGCGGTGGCTGAGTGCTATCCACTCAGCCACCGCGCTGCCCTGTCCAGGACTCCCTTGAAACAGGTTTTTAGTCTCAATGGGATTTTCCTGGTTAAATATAGGTTAAATAAGAATAAAAAACAAACTTTGGGAGATTGTGGCATTGCAATCAGCACCTTTAAGAACCAAGATTTATGCATTTTGCCAATTCTGCCATTTACTGATGCAAGTTTCAACAGTCATGGAAACGGTTCGGTATTAGATAGTAGTGGTAGGTTTGTTTCTTCGGTCATACAAATTATTATTATTTTTTGACGTAAAAAAGGCATTCAAAACAGGTCATGGTTACAAAAACAATGTATCTTATGTCAGTAGTGTAAATGCTTTAACACAGATTTACAAACGCAATTGTGACCGAACGGATTAGGCTGAAGAAGAACTTATTTTTGCCCATACAGTGGCATTACATTTTCTTTATGCATCCTTAGAAATGTCTTTAATTCTGATTATAACAGACCTTCACGACTTCTCCCCGGACATCAGGAGTCCGCAGACGGCTTATGAAGGTGTGGGGACGTTTATGCCCTGCCAGCCCCCTCCTCATTACCCGGGTATGAGCTCAACGCTGGTTCCTTCTTTTTGTTTTCCTTATAAAACATTAAAATGACTTCTTCTTGCCTCTGCAGCACTTTCCTATCGCTGGTTCATCAACGATTTTCCAAATTTCATCAAAAAGGACAATCAGCGGTGGTTTGTGTCCCAGGTCACAGGAAACTTGTACGTGGCCAAGGCAGAACCGAACGATACTGGCAACTACTTCTGCTTCACCACGGTCAACATGGATGCCAGCACCAAGAGCACATTCAGCAAAGCCAACCCGCTCACCGTGGTGGCAGACGGTGAATCTCACGTTTCCACTTCCTGTTTGCTCTAGAGCCGTGCGTGCGGCGAGGTCTGTGGTTAAGGAGTGAGGTCTGTGGTTAAGGAGTGAGGTCTGTGATTAAGGAGTGAGGTCTGTGGTTAAGGAGTGAGGTCTGTGGTTAAGGAGTGAGGTCTGTGGTTAAGGAGTGAGGTCTGTGGTTAAGGAGTGAGGTCTGTGGTTAAGGAGTGAGGTCTGTGGTTAAGGAGTGAGGTCTGTGGTTAAGGAGTGAGGTCTGTGGTTAGGAGTGAGGTCTGTGGTTAAGGAGTGAGGTCTGTGGTTAAGGAGTGAGGTCTGTGGTTAAGGAGTGAGTCTGAGGTCTGTGGTTAAGGAGTGAGGTCTGTGGTTAAGGAGTGAGGTCTGTGGTTAAGGAGTGAGGTCTGTGGTTAAGGAGTGAGGTCTGTGGTTAAGGAGTGAGGTCTGTGGTTAAGGATGAGGCTGTGGTTAAGGAGTGAGGTCTGTGGTTAAGGAGTGAGGTCTGTGGTTAAGGAGTGAGGTCTGTGGTTAAGGAGTGAGGTCTGTGGTTAAGGAGTGAGGTCTGTGGTTAAGGAGTGAGGTCTGTGGTTAAGGAGTGAGGTCTGTGGTTAAGGAGTGAGGTCTGTGGTTAAGGAGTGAGGTCTGTGGTTAAGGAGTGAGGTCTGTGGTTAAGGAGTGAGGTCTGTGGTTAAGGAGTGAGGTCTGTGGTTAAGGAGTGAGGTCTGTGGTTAAGGAGTGAGGTCTGTGGTTAAGGAGTGAGGTCTGTGGTTAAGGAGTGAGGTCTGTGGTTAAGGAGTGAGGGTCTGTGGTTAAGGAGTGAGGTCTGTGGTTAAGGAGTGAGGTCTGTGGTTAAGGAGTGAGGTCTGTGGTTAAGGAGTGAGGTCTGTGGTTAAGGAGTGAGGTCTGTGGTTAAGGAGTGAGGTCTGTGGTTAAGGAGTGAGGTCTGTGGTTAAGGAGTGAGGTCTGTGGTTAAGGAGTGAGGTCTGTGGTTAAGGAGTGAGTGTGGTTAAGGTCTGTGGTTAAGGAGTGAGGTCTGTGGTTAAGGAGTGAGGTCTGTGGTGTTAAGGAGTGAGGTCTGTGGTTAAGGAGTGAGGTCTGTGGTTAAGGAGTGAGGTCTGTGGTGGTTAAGGAGTGAGGTCTGTGGTTAAGGAGTGAGGTCTGTGGTTAAGGAGTGAGGTCTGTGGTTAAGGAGTGAGGTCTGTGGTTAAGGAGTGAGGTCTGTGGTTAAGGAGTGAGGTCTGTGGTTAAGGAGTGAGGTCTGTGGTTAAGGAGTGAGGTCTGTGGTTAAGGAGTGAGGTCTGTGGTTAAGGAGTGAGGTCTGTGGTTAAGGAGTGAGGTCTGTGGTTAAGGAGTGAGGTCTGTGGTTAAGGAGTGAGGTCTGTGGTTAAGGAGTGAGGTCTGGTTTAAGGAGTGAGGTCTGTGGTTAAGGAGTGAGGTCTGTGGTTAAGGAGTGAGGTCTGTGGTTAAGGAGTGAGGTCTGTGGTTAAGGAGTGAGGTCTGTGGTTAAGGAGTGAGGTCTGTGGTTAAGGAGTGAGGTCTGTGGTTAAGGGAGTGAGGTCTGTGGTTAAGGAGTGAGGTCTGTGGTTAAGGAGTGAGGTCTGTGGTTAAGGAGTGAGGTCTGTGGTTAAGGAGTGAGGTCTGTGGTTAAGGAGTGAGGTCTGTGGTTAAGGAGTGTGAGGTCTGTGGTTAAGGAGTGAGGTCTGTGGTTAAGGAGTGAGGTCTGTGGTTAAGGAGTGAGGTCTGTGGTTAAGGAGTGAGGTCTGTGGTTAAGGAGTGAGGTCTGTGGTTAAGGAGTGAGGTCTGTGGTTAAGGAGTGAGGTCTGTGGTTAAGGAGTGAGGTCTGTGGTTAAGGAGTGAGGTCTGTGGTTAAGGAGTGAGGTCTGTGGTTAAGGAGTGAGGTCTGTGGTTAAGGAGTCTGTGGTTAAGGAGTGAGGTCTGTGGTTAAGGAGTGAGGTCTGTGGTTAAGGAGTGAGGTCTGTGGTTAAGGAGTGAGGTCTGTGGTTAAGGAGTGAGGTCTGTGGTTAAGGAGTGAGGTCTGTGGTTAAGGAGTGAGGTCTGTGGTTAAGGAGTGAGGTCTGTGGTTAAGGAGTGAGTGAGGTGAGGTCTGTGGTTAAGGAGTGAGTCTGTGTTAAGAGTGAGGTCTGTGGTTAAGGAGTGAGGTCTGTGGTTAAGGAGTGAGGTCTGTGGTTAAGGAGTGAGGTCTGTGGTTAAGGAGTGAGGTCTGTGGTTAAGGAGTGTGTTAAGGATGAGGTCTGTGGTTAAGGAGTGAGGTCTGTGGTTAAGGAGTGAGGTCTGTGGTTAAGGAGTGAGGTCTGTGGTTAAGGAGTGAGGTCTGTGGTTAAGGAGTGAGGTCTGTGGTTAAGGAGTGAGGTCTGTGGTTAAGGAGTGAGGTCTGTGGTTAAGGAGTGAGGTCTGTGGTTAAGGAGTGAGGTCTGTGGTTAAGGAGTGAGGTCTGTGGTTAAGGAGTGAGGTCTGTGGTAAGGAGTGAGGTCTGTGGTTAAGGAGTGAGGTCTGTGGGGTTAAGGAGTGAGGTCTGTGGTTAAGGAGTGAGGTCTGTGGTTAAGGAGTGAGGTCTGTGGTTAAGGAGTGAGGTCTGTGGTTAAGGAGTGAGGTCTGTGGTTAAGGAGTGAGGTCTGTGGTTAAGGAGTGAGGTCTGTGGTTAAGGAGTGAGGTCTGTGGTTAAGGAGTGAGGTCTGTGGTTAAGGAGTGAGGTCTGTGGTTAAGGAGTGAGGTCTGTGGTTAAGGAGTGTGGTTAAGGAGTGAGGTCTGTGGTTAAGGAGTGAGGTCTGTGGTTAAGGAGTGAGGTCTGTGGTTAAGGAGTGAGGTCTGTGGTTAAGGAGTGAGGTCTGTGGTTAAGGAGTGAGGTCTGTGGTTAAGGAGTAAGGTCTGTGGTTAAGGAGTGAGTGAGGTCTGTGGTTAAGGAGTGAGGTCTGTGGTTAAGGAGTGAGGTCTGTGGTTAAGGAGTGAGTGAGGTCTGTGGTTAAGGAGTGAGGTCTGTGGTTAAGGAGTGAGGTCTGTGGTTAAGGAGTGAGGTCTGTGGTTAAGGAGTGAGGTCTGTGGTTAAGGAGTGAGGTCTGTGGTTAAGGAGTGAGGTCTGTGGTTAAGGAGTGAGGTCTGTGGTTAAGGAGTGAGGTCTGTGGTTAAGGAGTGAGGTCTGTGGTTAAGGAGTGAGGTCTGTGGTTAAGGAGTGAGAGGTCTGTGGTTAAGGAGTGAGGTCTGTGGTTAAGGAGTGAGGTCTGTGGTTAAGGAGTGAGGTCTGTGGTTAAGGAGTGAGGTCTGTGGTTAAGGAGTGAGGTCTGTGGTTAAGGAGTGAGGTCTGTGGTTAAGGAGTGAGGTCTGTGGTTAAGGAGTGAGGTCTGTGGTTAAGGAGTGAGGTCTGTGGTTAAGGAGGAGGTCTGTGGTTAAGGAGTGAGGTCTGTGGTTAAGGAGTGAGGTCTGTGGTTAAGGAGTGAGGTTGTGTAGGTCTGTGGTTAAGGAGTGAGGGTCTGTGGTTAAGGAGTGAGGTCTGTGGTTAAGGAGTGAGGTCTGTGGTTAAGGAGTGAGGTCTGTGGTTAAGGAGTGAGGTCTGTGGTTAAGGAGTGAGGTCTGTGGTTAAGGAGTAAGGGTCTGTGGTTAAGGAGTGAGGTCTGTGGTTAAGGAGTGAGGTCTGTGGTTAAGGAGTGAGGTCTGTGGTTAAGGAGTGAGGTCTGTGGTTAAGGAGTGAGGTCTGTGGTTAAGGAGTGAGGTCTGTGGTTAAGGAGTGAGGTCTGTGGTGTTAAGGAGTGAGGTCTGTGGTTAAGGAGTGAGGTCTGTGGTTAAGGAGTGAGGTCTGTGGTTAAGGAGTGAGGTCTGTGGTTAAGGAGTGAGTGAGGTCTGTGGTTAAGGAGTGAGGTCTGTGGTTAAGGAGTGAGGTCTGTGGTTAAGGAGTAAGGTCTGTGGTTAAGGAGTGAGGTCTGTGGTTAAGGAGTGAGGTCTGTGGTTAAGGAGTGAGGTCTGTGGTTAAGGAGTGAGGTCTGTGGTTAAAGAGTGAGGTCTGTGGTTAAGGAGTGAGGTCTGTGGTTAAGGAGTGAGTGAGATCTGTGGTTAAGGAGTGAGGTCTGTGGTTAAGGAGAGAGGTCTGTGGTTAAGGAGTGAGGTCCGTGGTTAAGGAGTGAGGTCTGTGGTTAAGGAGTGAGGTCTGTGGTTAAGGAGTGAGGTCTGTGGTTAAGGAGTGAGGTCTGTGGTTAAGGAGTGAGGTCTGTGGTTAAGGAGTGAGGTCTGTGGTTAAGGAGGCACTGATCTAAACGTCGGATTTACGATAGTTATTCTAATAAAAGAATAAAAGAGAGAGAGAGAGAGATGAAGAGGAGGAGACGCAAGGAGGGAGAGAGAAAGAGAGAGAGAGGCGAGGAGAGAAAGAGAAAGAGGCGGGGAGGGTAAGATACAAGGAGAGAGAGAAAGAAAGAGAGAGAGGTGGGAGGGAGAGAGAGAGAGAGAGAAGGAGACGCAAGGAGGGAGAGGTGGGGGAGGAGAGAGAGAAAGAGAGAGAGAGGCAGGGATGGAGAGACACAAGGAGAGAGATGAAGAGGGGGCGATTCAAAGGAGGGAGAGAGAAAGAGAGAGAGGTAAGGAGGAAGAGAGAGAGGCGAGGAGAGAAAGAGGCGGGGAGGGAAAGAGAGAGAGGTGGGAGGGAGAGAAATAGAGAGATGAAGAGGGGCAGATGTGAGGAGGGAGAGAAGTGGGGAAGGAGAGAGGGAGAAAGAGAGAGAGAGGCGGGGAGGGAGACACGAGAGAGAAAGAGAGAGGCGAGGAGAGAAAGAGAGAGAAAGACACGAGTAGGGAGAGACACTTGAAGAGAGAGACACGAAAAAGGAGAGACGCGAGAAAGAG
Organism: Knipowitschia caucasica; assembly: GCA_964034765.1. Taxonomy (NCBI): domain Eukaryota; kingdom Metazoa; phylum Chordata; class Actinopteri; order Gobiiformes; family Gobiidae; genus Knipowitschia; species Knipowitschia caucasica. Next base: position 43,386,833 of record OZ035828.1, on the reverse strand, counting down.
AGAGAGGCGAGGAGGGAGACGTAAGAAGATAGAGAGAAGAAGAGATATAAAGAGGGAGACGTGAGGAGAGGGAGAGACGACGTGAGAGAGAGACGGAGTGAGAGAGAGAGAGACACTGTTCTAGACTTGTAGGAATAGAGTCTGATTGTAGTAACACTGTTTACACTTGTTCTCGCTTCTCTCTCTTCAGCGAATGCTCGAAAGTCTTCTCCAAACATCGTGGTGCGGTTTCCGGCCGACACTTATGCTCTGGCCGGACACACGGCACAGCTGGAGTGTTTCGCATACGGAAAGTAAGTCCGGTCATTTAAAGCTGAGGTACCTAACTTTACAAAACTGAGTAATAACCGTTTTGCTTCTACAACTCGTTTTCAAAGCCATGTTTTCAAAGCCCAAAAAATAACTCATACAATTGAATTAGCATGTTGTGGTTTGATTTGTGATCTGAATTCTTTCACCAAACCTTTAGTTGGAGAAAAAAAAAAAAAAACATGGATTATTTATAAAAACGTGAGGTACGCAGCTTCAGCACTGTTTATTGTAGAGACGACATATTGTACTATACACCAGTGTTCCCCAACCTTTTTGAGCCGTGGCACACCTTTTTCATCAAAATCCGTCAGTTGTGGGCCATGTGATTTTTGCAAGGACAGCCTTCATTAACTAAGCAAAGTCATTCTTTGCTTTGTTAATGAAGGCTAAATGACACATGTTTACCATCTCACCAGATCACAAGTCAACGACTGAAATCCAGACATACTGGGTTTTAGAACAAGGTATATTGGCTGAGCTGGAGTTGGATGGATGACACAGTGAACTTGTGTTTATGATCTCAAAGACTACTTCAGGTTAGCGAGGCAGAGGGCCACAGAGAATGACACTGAGGGCCGCATTTGGCCCCTGGGCCTGAGTGTGGACATGCCTACTCTCGATCATAATGCATATTGTATATTTTCAAACTGAATTGAATCAACCTTAGATTTTAACCAATAGATTTGAGTGAAAAATAACACACCGTCCTGAATTCAGCAGAACTTGAATGAATAAAAGTTGCTTGATTCACTATAAACAACTTTCTCTCATGTTTTGTTATTAGTCCAGTGCCAAAGATCAGGTGGAGGAAAATGGACGGTCTGGTGCCTTCCAAAGCCGGCTCCAGTGTGGACGGACCGGCTCTGGTTCTTCCAGATCTGTCGTTTGATGACGAGGGGCAGTATGAATGTGAGGCCTACAACACCGAAGGCAGTGACTCGTATCAAGGAAGGATTAATGTACAAGGTGAAATACGCAATCTCTGCTTTTATATCCAACTGTTTATGTAGTTTGGCTAACTTGGCTCTTAGTTAAAGGAGCAGTGTGCAAAAATGTGGCCAAAAGTGGTACTGCAGCCTCTCCCACTCTCCCTGACTCAGGTTGCCAGATATGCAGACGAATCCAGCTGGGACCATAACAGCTGAATAGACAAGAGTTTTGTCAACAACAAATCTATAACCAACACCTTTTTCACAAAGATAGAAATCCTGGTTTTATTCCTTGTTTTGTCGTTAATGATTTGAGAATCATAACGAGACCTTTTTCAGGTCTGCGGCACATGGTACTTTACCAGTGAGATTAGCTCCACGCGGTGAGTTCTGGCGCCCGGATCACAGACTTTCTGATTGGTGAAACGGTGGCGGGCGGGACATTGAAATGAAAACAAAAACAAGATTTAGAGGCTGGAAAAGTAATTTAGAAATTCAAATATCTCTGAACTACTGTTATCAGTTAAAGAAGTATTGGAAAAGAGCATTTTAATGATTACAGATTCTGCCCTTTAATGTAGACAGATTAGGGCCCTTTAATGATGACGGATTAGAGCCCTTTAATGATGACGAATTAGGGCCCTTTAATGATGACAGATTAGGCCCTTTAATACTGACTTGACATGACATTTAATCCTTCTGTAACCTTCTGTGTTTCTGGTTTCAGCTCAGCCTCAGTGGCTGCAGGTGATGAGTGACTCTGAGGTGGAGATCAGCTCAGAACTGCACTGGAGTTGTGTTGCTTCGGGAAAACCACGGCCCACAGTCCGCTGGCTCCGCAACGGACTGCCTCTAACCACACAAGTAACACAACAACATTAGGTTCTGATTAATGCATGGGCAGACTATTGTATAGACGAGGTATATTAGAGATGGAGCTATTGGTCTTAATAATAATATATATTTCTTTTATTTTGCAAAAGAACATAAATACAACAAACAAGAAAAATATGTGGAGAGATACATATTTTAAGGGATACAATGGATAACGTGTGTGTGTGTGTGTGTGTGTGTGTGTGTGTGTGTGCGTGCGTGCGTGCATGCGTGTGTGCGTTCGGAACAGTACATTGTGAAACACTATAAGGACGGATATTAAGCATTATACTGGATAAATAATGGTAAGTTTGAACCTATAGTTAGATAAGACAAGGGACATTAATAATAATAATAATAATCATAATAATAATAATAATTATATTAATGATACATCAGCTTGTATTGTGATTTTTTGGACACTCAATGACACTTTACATGAGAATAAAATTTAAAAAAGGAGTTTTACGGAAAAGTCCGTAAGTCCGAGTTTCTAATGGGCCTAAAATAAAACATATTTTAAGACCAGCAGCTCCATGTAGCAGAGTAGATTTGTCAGTGTTTGCATAATTCTACCTGTTTTGAAGCCGCAGGATCGACTGGAGGTAAACGGACATCAGCTCAAAATCAGTAACCTGGCTTTGGAAGATTCCGGCATGTACCAGTGTGTGGCAGAGAACAAGCACGGCACCATCTACTCCACCGCGGAGCTCAGGGTCCAGGGTGAGGCTTATTTTACAGTAACTTCACAGTCAGGGAACCATTGATTTGTGGTCTTAAAATATTTACAGAGTATAAAAACTTTTACGAAATACTCATAGTTCTTAAAAGCTCATGCACAATTTTGGACAACATTATTAATTCCAGTTTCTTTACTATTATCAATAAGAGGAATAGCCCCTTGAGATGAACCTGAATCTTGTTTTGGAGGGTCTTCAGTTCAAAATTCACAAAAAGCAAGCAAGACAGCAGAGCAGAATAACGAAAAATTAGCCAAAGACAAAAAACGAAAACAAAAAATTAGTAATAATAATAATACACATGACAACATAATAACCCTCTCACTCTCACACACACTCAGACACACCAGCTCCCCCCACCCATTAAAGTATTGAAATATAACTATATATTAAAAATCAAGAATTTTGAAAACAAATTAATAAATGTGTGTGCACAAGTTTTTTTTATTCTTTCGACAATTATTTGAAATGTTATTGTAAAATCTGATTTGATTTGATAGAATGTACAGTACCATCAGCAAGTACAACAACAACCAAAAACACGGATAGAAACATGGACACACTTCATATATTCTTCACTTCAACACATTTCCTTTTGTGTCTGTACCTTTAGTCCAAGTTCCAGACTTTAGATCAAACCCGGTGAAAAAGCTGATCCCAGCCGCCAGAGGGGGCGAGGTGATGATCGAGTGTCGACCTCGAGCGGCACCGAAACCCAGTCTCTTCTGGAGCCGCGGGACTGAGCTGCTCATCAACAGCAGCAGGTAAAGCACCCGGTCCTACTGTACTGTACGGCCGGTCCTACTGTACTGTACGGCCGGTCCTACTGTACTGTACAGACGGTCCTACTGTACAGCTGGTCCTACTGTACAGCTGGTCCTACTGTACATGTTAGTCCTACTGTACAGCCAGTCCTACTGTACAGCCGGTCCTACTGTACTGTACGGCCGGTCCTACTGTACTGTACAGCTGGTCCTACTGTACAGCTGGTCCTACTGTACATGTTAGTCCTACTGTACAGCCGGTCCTACTGTACATGTTAGTCCTACTGTACAGCCGGTCCTACTGTACTGTACAGGCGGTCCTACTGTACGGCTGGTCCTACTGTACGGCCGGTCCTACTGTACAGACGGTCCTACTGTACTTTACAGACGGTCCTACTGTACTGTACAGGCGGTCCTACTGTACATGTTAGTCCTACTGTACGGCCGGTCCTACTGTACTTTACAGACGGTCCTACTGTACGGCCGGTCCTACTGTACTGTACAGCCGGTCCTACTGTACTGTACAGGCGGTCCTACTGTACAGACGGTCATACTGTACAGTCGGTCCTACTGTACAGACGGTCCTACTGTACAGCCGGTCCTACTGTACTTTACAGCCGGTCCTACTGTACAGCTGGTCCTACTGTACATGTTAGTCCTACTGTACAGCCAGTCCTACTGTACAGCCGGTCCTACTGTACTGTACGGCCGGTCCTACTGTACTGTACAGCTGGTCCTACTCTACTGTACAGCTGGTCCTACTGTACAGCTGGTCCTACTGTACATGTTAGTCCTACTGTACAGCCGGTCCTACTGTACATGTTAGTCCTACTGTACAGCCGGTCCTACTGTACTGTACAGGCGGTCCTACTGTACGGCTGGTCCTACTGTACGGCCGGTCCTACTGTACAGCCGGTCCTACTGTACTTTACAGACGGTCCTACTGTACAGCCGGTCCTACTGTACAGACGGTCCTACTGTACTGTACAGGCGGTCCTACTGTACATGTTAGTCCTACTGTACTTTACAGACGGTCCTACTGTACGGCCGGTCCTACTGTACTGTACAGCCGGTCCTACTGTACTGTACAGGCGGTCCTACTGTACAGACGGTCATACTGTACAGTCGGTCCTACTGTACAGACGGTCCTACTGTACAGCCGGTCCTACTGTACTTTACAGCCGGTCCTACTGTACGGCCGGTCCTACTGTACGGCCGGTCCTACTGTACATGTCGAGGATGTTTGTTTCCTGTTTGATCTTCAGTCAACATTAGTCTTGTTGTTTTTCTGGATCAGAGTCACAGTAACTCCGGATGGTTTACTACGGATTTACAACATCAGTCGAGCAGATGAAGGAAAATACACGTGCTTTGCTGAAAACTACCTTGGAAAAGCCAACAGCACCGGTCACCTTTCTGTCAGAGGTACTCGCTCTCGCCTCATTTTTCATTTTTCATTAGTTTATTTTTATAAAACTGTAGTTATTGTGTCTTCAGCTGTGTGATATGCTCAGAATGTCTCTCTGTCTTCCACGTGTAGATGCCACAAAGATCACCCTGGCACCGTCTAACGCCGACATAAACCAAGGTGAGAATGTGACCATGCAGTGCCATGCTTCCCACGACCCCACAATGGACCTGACCTTTACATGGGCCCTCAATGGGGTCCCACTGGATCTGGAGCACCCATCTGGACCGTACTTCCGAATAGAAGGGGTAGGTTTCATTCATAATGATTCAGTTGACTAATTAGTAAGTGAATTTTAACTAGCCCGAAGTCTGGTTCATGGGCGCTCCCACAGAAGTCTACATAAGTCTGGCTAAAGTCGAGCCTGGTCGTACCACACCATAGTACAAATTATATTTCGTACTAAGGTCTGGATTTGCTCCATTGACTCTGTTAACAGGTGGGAGAGGTTAACTCCTTTTGCAGATTGAAACCATTGGATCTGAGTTTACCGTGACGTATGTAATAAGTCCGAGTGAGTGAGGCATTTAGCATTTAGCCTAGCTTTAGCCATCTCCTTTGCCGCTAACGGAGCCCGAGGGGAGTTGCGATCTTTGCAGCGATTACATTTGCTAAACATTCCTCTTGCTCCGGCTTCAATTTCTTGATAGAACCAGACCGGAATACTTTACTATCGCATTTTTCGCCAAACTACAGCCTGCTCGTTCGACGCAAACTCTTGACGTCACCCACAACTAACTACAACACCCGCCTGATTGGTCGGATGGAATTCAACCGATGGTATCTCAAACACCAGACCCAGACGTTACATGCAGGAAATGATGATTGAGCAGAGTGTACGGTTAGCTAAGGTCAGGCTAGCTAAAGTCTGATTGTCACAGAGAAGGATGGCGCTTATAGGCCTTGAACACAGACACATGACGTTTAGCTTCGATGTACAGATCACGTAGGCAGAGGATGGCTTAAGGCTGAACATATGGCTTTACTCACTGACCAATCTCCAATGTAAACACGATAGTATTTCTTTTTACTGTACGTGGATGCCTCTGTATGCAGTTTTAAGTACAGGTGTCAGCATACACCTGAAACTCCATAGATCAGTAATATTTAGATATTCACGTAATGGTATAACTATTCTAAAACCTTTTATGATCTACGTACTTCTCCTCCAGAAAGAGACCATCGGTGATTTGTTGATCGTAAGCACCCAGCTCAATCAGGCGGGAGTGTATACCTGCACGGCACAGACCGTGGTGGACAGTGCTTCATCTTCGGCTAAACTAGTGGTGCGAGGTAACGTGCTCTCACTTACTTTTACACAGTTTAAATGTATTTGTTTATGTACAGTACATGTTAATGAACAGACATCACAGAAACATGAATGTAAACATGTGGATTACAGCCAAAGCCTATTTTCCATCTGTAGGGGTTAGGGTTAGGGCTAAACACAGAAAAAAAACAACAGAACAACCCAGCTTGCGTTCCCGCACAGGCCACACATTAAGTCCACCAAAATCCACAATGTTTGAGTCCACATTGTTGCACACACCCAACAATTGTACACATCCCATTACTGCACACATCCCATTATTGCACACACCATGTTATTGCACACATCTCATTATTGCACACATCCAATTATTGCACACATCCAATTATTGCACACATCTCATTATTGCACACATCCCATTATTGCACACATCTCATTATTGCACACATCCCATTATTGCACACATCTCATTATTGCACACATCCCATTATTGCACACATCCCATTATTGCACACATCCAATTGCTGCACACATCCCATTTTTACACACACGCCATTATTGCACACATCCAATTATTACACACACCATGTTATTACACACATGCCATTATTGCACACATCCAATTATTACACACACCACGTTATTGCACACATCCCATTATTGCACACATCCAATTATTGCACACATCCCATTATTGCACACATCCAATTATTGCACACATCCAATTATTGCACACATCCCATTATTGCACACATCCAATTATTACACACACCACGTTATTGCACACATCCAATTATTGCATACATCCCATTTTTGCACACATCCAATTATTGCACACATCCCAATATTGCACACATCCAATTATTGCACACATCCCATTATTGCACACATACCAATATTGCACACATCCAATTATTGCACAAATCCAATTATTGCACACATACCAATATTGCACACATCCAATTATTGCACAAATCCAATTATTGCACACATCCCAATATTACACACACCTCGTTATGGCATAAATCCAATTATTGCACACATTCAAGTATTGCACACAACCTTGAATAGACATTTTTATCGGTCAACTATTATACAAATAATTTTTTTATTCAAATCAACAGAGTAAAGACCCTACATCTGACAGATTGTACATACTATTGTTGAAACTTGTCTTTGCACAGGCCCCCCTGGACCTCCTGGTGGGCTACTCGTGAGAAACGTGGCAGAGACTTCGGTTGAGCTGAGATGGAGCCGAGGGTACGACAACCACAGCCCCATCGGGAAATACGTAATCATGGGTGGCTCCTCCCTCAGCGCCGAGTGGAAGAGGATGAGGACAGGTCTGTGGACTCAGCATCTCACTGCTACTGAACCACTTTAACACTCAATCCACTTGTACTGTTTCAGATCCAGTGAACATTGAGGGGAATGCAGAGGTGGCCCAGGTCATTGGACTAATACCATGGATGGATTATCAATTCCAGGTCATTGCCAGCAACATTCTGGGCAGCGGAGAGCCCAGTTTGCCCTCAAAGACAGTCCGCACCATGCAAGCAGGTCTGTGCCGGTCTGTGCCGCTCCAATACAGAAGGTTCAGTGTCGTTTTTGGTGTCATTTCCTGCTTGAGTCGCAGTATATGGGCTTGTTCACACTAAAGGGTACAAACGTGTGACAATAGGCCAAACATGATATTTTAATGATAAGAAGATATATTGTGTTTTTCATGTGTCCAAACACCTCCTCTGTTCATTGGAAGTTGCTAAAAGAGACTGTTTTATACATTAGACGAGTTTCCTAAAGCGGCTAAAGTTTATTTTATGTAACGGACCTGATGTTTTGACGGATTGAGCTGCGGAGCTGCAGTTTGTTACATATTTTCAGATCCACATTTGATTTATACTAGGGCTGTCCAAAATAGCGCGTTATTAGCGCGTTAACGCAAATCAATATTAACGCCGTCATTTTTTTTATCGCGCAATAAAAAAAAAAAAAAAAAAAAAAAATTCTTTTTTAATAAAAAAGGCAATACAAGCAAACAGTATACAGTCATAGATATACCGAAGGTAAACAGAGAAACAGCATAGAGTATTTACATGAACAAATTTACAAAATATTTACAGATTGTTTATCATCATCATAATGACACCATGATGTTTCTATACAGTCTATGGTCTATACCCACACATACACACACACACCCACACACACACATTGAAAGGGCTTTTTGTTACCAATTATTTATTTTGTCATCCATTTATTGATGATTTTGCATCAAATGTTAGTGTGTAATATAACACTACACATTGTTTTCAATAAAAAAAGCAATTGCACACAGCACGCAAATGTGTGACTAATTTGCGATTAATCGCGAGTTAACTATGAAATCCATGTGATTAATCGCGATTAAATATTTTAATCGTTGGACAGCACTAATTTATACATTTTTTTTTTAGACGGACTACAAACAAAATGATACTTTCATGTAGTAAATGAAATGTGAAACCAGAAAAATCTACATTTACAAGTGTTATTTACATTTAACGAAGGCTTTTACTATGAAAAATAAGGTGTGGTTACTATATCAGCATGTTCTATACACTCATGAATGCATGTCTGAACTCCCAGCTCCCACGGTGGCGCCCAGTGGTCTTGGAGGAGGAGGCGGGGATCGTGGTGAGCTGATAATTACCTGGACGGTGAGTGATCGTTGCATCTTCATCATCATCATCTTCATCATCGTCATCATTATCATTATGGTTATTATTATTGCATTCCCTAATACAACAGTTGACACAAATGTATGGTATTTATTGTTTGTTCATATCTAATTGCTAGTTGCTAAAGTCAAAATCAGAACAAATTTCATGGGGAGCGGGATGATGTCCATAAATGTCCCAAAGCCTAGCGTACATCGACAGAGTAACTGGAGACAACTAGTTTCAAGGCGCCTTTTGGCGACTGAGAGTAGATGATGGAGATGATCAGTTGAAATCGGTCGATGTGAGCGCTCTTACAACTGGAGATAAACAGTCGATCTCCGGATTCAGTCAGTTGTCCGTGTTCTACTTTTAGTCGTCCTCAGATCCTGAGATATCACCCGATGTGCTCCAACAACATGTGTGTATTGCGCCCTCTACAGTTCAGATTCAGATTCAGTTTATTTGCCATTTGCAGTAAAAAAACCCACATTGGAATACATTAGCAAAAGTCTCCAGTGTGCACAGACAAATACAGACACAAAACAACATTAAATGACAAAAATAAAACAAATAAAACAGTAAACAAATGTCACTGTGAAAACGATCGACTAAAACAGTTTCAAAACAAGTGCAAATCATTAAAGTGCTCTGTTCACACTGATAACAGCCTGTGGATAAAAACTGTTAGCGTAACGAGATGTCCTGCATCTCAGAGAGCGATATCTTCTGCCAGAGGGAAGAAGCTGGAACATGGCTTTCCCAGGGTGGCCAGAAGAGTCATTAACAATCCTAAGAGCTTTGTTTAAAAGTCTGGATTTATAAAGAACCTGTTACGTGGTGATTTGATGGAGGACTCAAAATGCAGGAATGCCGAAAATAATTATTTATTAAAATAAAAGTCCAGGTTAAAACTCAAAATCCAGGAGACAGGAACAAAACAGACATGGACAAGACAATACAATGGACCATCAACAAGGGGAGAGAAGCACAGGGTACATAGACACAGACACAGGTGAAACACATCAGGGCGGGGCAGACAATCAAGACAAGGGCAAACAGGACAGGAAGTACAACTAAAACCAAACCACAGAGAACAATGTCAAAATAAAACTAAAATATAAAAATAAAACCCACACCATGACAGAACCTCCAGAACAGGAAGCTCACAGCCCACGGTCCTCTTTGCAGAGTGGAGCACCTTGTTTAAAGCTCTCTTTTCTTTATTTGTGATGTTTCCAAACCACACAGACACAGAACCAACAAGTAAACTCTCAATGGTGCAGCCATAAAAGTTAAGCACAATCTTAGAGTTAGTGGTAAATTCTCTAAGTTTACGCAGAAAGTAGAGACGCTGACGAGCTTTCTTAACGACTCGGTCAGTGTTTTTAACCCATTTCAGGTTAGACAGAGTTAAACCCAGAAACTTGCACTCCTCTACGATCTGCACCTGGGAGTTGTCGATTACGACAGGCAAATGAGAACTGTTGCGACTGAAGTTGTAGACCAGTTCACATGTTTTTGATGCGTTTATGTCAGAAAACACACTGTAGTTGAGGCCAGTTGCTGTTGTTGTACGTGCTGTTATTCCCCAGACTTGCCTGATACTGGAGTTGCCCATTTTCACCAGATTATCGATGTGTGCGGGGCAGCAACTCATATGCAACGGATATAATCAGTTGCCAGTCCGATGTACGCTAGGCATTAAGGGTCCTTAAAGATCCTTAAAGGTCCTGTGTGCAGTCCTTAAAGGTCCTGTGTGCATGTTGACTGTCTGATAACAATATTCTCCATTGTAAGTAGTAGTAAGTAAGTAGTAAGTAATCTTTATTTATATACCGCCTTTTCACTGCACATCGGAGTCTCAAAGCGGTTTACAATTGTTATTTTTGAGAGTGGGGGCGCCACAATGGGACAAAGCTATTTAGTCTTATTTCAAGAATTCAGCTTTATTTCCTCATTCCAAGGGAGACTTTTTTGTATGTATTTTTTCTTTCTCCCATCAGCAAATCTTGTTCCAACGCTCTGTCAAAATGTGCTTTTTGCAGTGATTAAAAGCAAACAATGAAATGAGTCATAACCACCGGTCAATCAGTCAAAATGTGTCAAAGCAGTGACTTGTCTTTTGCCGTTTGCTTTGTAGCGCATGGCACGAGAATATCAAAACGGCAACGGTTTTGGGTACGTGTTGGCTGTGAAGGAGAAGGATTCACCGTCACCGTGGAATCTGGTGCGGGTTCCTGACGTGGAGTCGTCTCGATACGTCTACGTCAACAGCAGCCAGGAGCCGTACAGTCCCTTCGACGTCAAGATCAAGGCCTTCAACCAGCGAGGGGAGGGGCCCTTCAGTCAGATCGCAGTGGTGTACTCTGCAGAGGAGGGTGAGTGGGGGCTGCTTCTCAGGATTACACACTGGAGAAAATCCTGTGGGGAAAAATAAAGTAAAATGCTGCTTAAAAACTCATTGACTGTCAGCCGTTTTTGATGATTTCACTGATTCTCAAGACCCACAGAATATTATATTCTAAGACTATGTGTAATATGAAACCCGATTCTGAAAGACTGGACTGTCTACTTTCATCAGCAAAAATAACTTTGTTTCTAGCTCTTTTTGTTGTCCTGTAATCCACAGTTGAATAGAGGGCCTCAGACAAATACGTCAATGTCAGTCAATGACAGGAACCGTATGTAAAAATGTGGCCAAAAGTGGTACTGCAGCCTCTCCCTGACTCAGGTTGCCAGATATGCAGACGAATCCAGCTCACTGCTCAGACTTTTTTCTCCAATAAGATTGTGAAATATTATTATTTTAAAACTAGTAAAAAATAATTTTACAAAAATAAACACATTATGAAATAATTTCATTTTTTTATTTATTTAAACATTTATTGAGGTTGTGGTTTTAAATATTTTGAAATGTACATTTTTAAGTTTTGTAATTAATAAATAAAATACATAAATAACACAAAAAATTCAAAGTATGATTAAAAGTATTCCAACCATTCCGGAATACATCCATCCATCCTTTTTCTTCCACTTCGTCCGTTGCCAGGTTGTGGGGGAGTTCTGTATTTAAAATATAGGTAATACTTTTTCCAAAGTAACAGAATACGTTACAAAATAAATTTTAGGTCTTGTACTGAGTATTCTGGAACTGAATACATTTTCAAAGTATTCTCCCCAACTTTGAAAACAGTCAGGGGAAAGCCATTCGATCAAAGTGGGTTTGAAAAAGTAACTTCAAACAGGTTACTGATTATAGATAGTTCTTGATAAGGTTATAATAAATATCAGACGTTTGTGGAAAGAGCCGTCACCTTCACGTCTTCTGTCGTCCTCAGCTCCGACCGTGGGTCCTCAGAGCATTAATGCCACTGCACTCACAGCTTTCGAGGTCCTGGTTTCATGGGATCCTGTGCAGCCGCTCAGTGCAAATGGAATCCTCCGAGGATACGAGGTGAGGACAGTCCGTTAGAGTGGTAACAAGATCAAGGTCATATGTGGTCTTTACCATGTTTTCTCCTAAATGCTTCACGTTTTTGTTTTTAATAAACGTCTTTATTATGTAAATAATACAATAGATCCACTAATGCTCTACCAACTGAGCCACTAGATGGACTCTCTCCCAGTTCAGTTACTAGTTGTGGGACTCCCCTCTCCCTTCTACATATCTGCCTCTCTCTCTCTTCAGTCTATGGTGATCTTCCCCCCCACCTCTCCTTCCCACTGACACGCCATATTGGACGAGGCGGGTCAGAGTGATAATGTCCCTTTAAAAAGATCCGCATGTTTTCCGCATGCACTGTGTCTCTCCAAGAATGTCCGTTGAAATATATGTTTGTTTTGTTGAATAACTGTCATAAGGAGCGCGAAAATATGTAAATAGAGTACGCAGCCAGTCTTGATGTTTATTCATCGAACTGAATTTCTCCATCTGTGAGATAATAAAGGATTGATTGATTGATTGATACAAATATATGAAGTAAACATCAATAAAATAGAAAGTGGGCATGAGCCAGCTGCATGTAACGGGCACTTATTAGCAAAAGCAAAAGGTTTTATGGAGTTATTTGTAATGATAAGAATGAGCATTTTTTTAAATAATTTGAACTCTTTCCTCCAATGGACAAAGCTCGGGATAATTTTTAAAAACCACATTAGTGACATGTTAGTCCCATATGAACCAGCCCGGACTCTGAGGAGCACAGGGACTGGACTCCTGTTAGTGCCCAGAGTCAGAACTAAACATGGGGAGGCTGCTTTTCAGATTCATGCTGCTAAAATCTGGAATAATCTTCCTGAAGATGTGAGACAGGCCTCCTCTCTGACAATGTTTAGAACCAGGTTAAAAACGGTTCTGTTTAGCTGTGCTACAACTGAGGGATTTTATATTTTTATCTTTCTTTTTAATGTTCTGTGATTATTTATGATTTTAATGCTTTCTTGTTTTGTTCAGCACTTTGAATTGCCTTGTGTATGAATTGTGCTATACAATTAAACTTGCCTTGCCTTGCCTTGCCTAAAGTCCATCCTCTTTAAACACACCCTACTTGACCTCCTTCTCTGACAACTGTTGTTACTGAATCCCTTTTTATGGATTTTTGAGCGTCTGTTGTCTGCTGTGTGCTCAGATCCGGTACTGGAGGCAGCACGAGCGGGAGGCAGCCGCAGACCGAGTGCGGATCGTGGGACAACAGTCTTTCGCCAGAGTCCCCGGTCTCAGGCCCAGCACCCGGTACCATGTGGCTGTTCTGGCGTACAACAGCGCCGGGACCGGACCCCTGTCTCCTCGAACCACCGTCACCACCAGGAAACCACGTACGTCTCACATGCACCAGACGCTAAAAGTAAAATGCTGCTTAAAAGAGCAGTATGTAAAAATGTGGCCAAAAGTGGTACTGCAGCCTCTCCCTGACCCAGGTTGCCAGATATGCAGACGAATCCAGCTCACTGCTCAGATTTTTTTCTCCAATGAGATTGTGAAATGTTATTATTTTAAAACTAGTAAAAAAGAATCTTACAAAAATAAACAATAAATTATAAAATATTTTAAGATTTTTAATTTACATTTTTTTTGAGGTTGTGGTTTTAAATATTTTGAAATGTACCCTTTTATAAAATACATGAATAAAACAAAAATAGTCATTCAAAGCATTAATAAAAGTATTCTAAGTATTCGGAATACATCCATCCATCCATTTTCTTCCGCTTCATCCGTTGCCGGGTCTTTCAATCTGCCAATCTATGATATACACTAACAATGACAACATGCACATAATCTATTCTATTCTAAGTATTCTATTAAAGTGATAATAGGGTCAAATCTGTTACGTTGTTTTCTCCCCTGAGTGGTAAATGTTTTTGTTATTTTCTTTTAATAAACGTCTTTATTACTATTAATGCAAACAACACTAACTAACAGGGACCTTGAATAACACAAGTTGACAGCCAAAAAATGTTCAGGGGTTTCTCAACTGATTCAGACTAATGTTGGTGTTCTGAGTCTGAATATCACATGCATGTTGCTCTATCAGGTCAACTGTATGAGATACAGCCATAGTGTTACGGATTATGTACGTCTACGTTATTATGAATTCTGCTTATCAAATTTGATGGAGTAAATAAAAACTGAATGACTTTGGATACGTTGACTTTTATTTCTTGAGGAAAACGGAAAAAACGTCAATGGTGTCTCAGCTGATGATCTGCAGAAATTTGTTTTTTTTACGCAAAATCGATTAAAAGAAATATTTCTGTAGCAAAAAATCCTGACCTGATTGAGCAAAACCAAGGTCATTTTCAGACTCAGAGCATCAACATTAGTCTGATTCAGCTGGAAAACCCTGGACTATTTTCAAAAACTATTTTTTTGTTACCCAGTGTAATATTTATACAAAGTAGTGATGTAAAGTTTGATTCATTTTACTGACTCGAGTTAAAGTGAATCACTCACCAAAGTAAATCGGGTGTTTTGAGTCATTTGATTCAGTGATTCAGTTGTTCAGAAAAAAACATACATGAACACAAAATAATGCTAAAATGGCAATTTACAATCAAAACATTTATTAAAATTTGATAAATGGTAACAATAACAAATATGTAAACTAATTTGACAAAATATAAACTCTTTAAATTTAACAATTCAACAGTAAAATTGTGAACAAAGCAGCAACAACATTCCAAGCGAGGGGCTGTCACAATACAAGAAATACAATGTGTATTATATGTGTGGTGTTACATAAATGTATTCCGTGTTAAAACCTACATTCCTGGTAAAAAAAAAAACATAACAATAACAATTATATTATATAAATAATAAATACAAACAACATTGATATTTTTCACACATTCATTTTTTATTGATGACAATCATTGTAACGCCAATAATGTTCGAGGCGGAACTCCTGTTGTCCGACGAGAGAAACACAGCTGAACAAATAACTTAATAAATAGCCAATTATATTTTTCAATCTACCTCACATAATACATGTAGAGGGTTATTATTTTTTGTCAGATGGGGCAAAAGAAACTACTTTTTTCAACCCAGTTAGAGAACGAGAGTTACGAGACGAGTCGGTGTCCTGTCCTGTTGTTTCGACTCGCTTGATGCTGAGTGAGTGAGTCAGATCAGATGAACGATTCGTTCAGAGCTGAACGACTCGAAGGGGAGCGGGAAGGGGCTGATCCAGAACCACAGTGAGTCGTTCACTGCTCGTACGGCTCGTACGGCGCGGGCAGGAAGGAGGACGTTACGGTGAAGTACTGTAGATGGTTGTAAACAATAAGCTTTTGGTTTCTGTGCTCAAACGAGCTACAGTACACACACACACACAGTCACACACGTAATATTAGAGTGTGATTCATTGTGGCTAGTAGAAAACGCAGTCTGGGGGTCGCAGTTTAGAAAGTGGTGGGCGGACGAGTTAGTGAACGAGTTAATGGAGGCGGGGAATCACGACTCCCGAGTCAGTAAAGTGAATCTCGAGTTTTGAACGATTCGTTCACGAATCGCACATCACTAATACAAAGGACAAAATCATACAAAAATACACATGGCATTTTCTACCCCTTTAATAGTTGTATTAGTAATAGTGGTGGGTCCACAGGAAGATGGCACCCAATCTATAATATACACCAGGGGTCTCCAACCTGTAGCTCGGGAGCCACCAGTAGCTCGCCAGCCCCTTACAGGTAGCTCGCCAAAGAAATTAGAATTGAACAAATACACTTCAAACAATACTTTTTGACCCATTACATATCTATTATAAGTATAAATATAGGGTTATACAGTATTATGTGTATTTTATATGTGTTCCCTGAGTTGGGTCGTAATTATTAGATCGACTTTTATTACAACTGCAAAAAGGAGTAGCTCTCTGCCTGTTTGTTTGTATAAAAGTAGCTCTCTGATTGAAAAAGGTTGGAGACCCCTGATATACACTGATAACGACAACATGCACATATTCTATTTGACTGTCCAGTAGATGGCGCCATGTTCAGATTAAACTGTGGACCTGAATGAAGGGATTAGTCCAGGTCTAGACGAGTGTGACAGAAGTGCGGCCTCCCCCCGCGCCGCAGGCAAAACGGGATGATTCTTATCAGCAGAAAAACCCACTGGCTTCACACAGGCAGAAAAATGATCCTGGTCTGACTCTTCCTGAGCTAGCAGGCTGTAAATAAAAGCTTCAACAAGATTTAACCTGATATGTGTTGTGCTGCTCACTCCTCTGCCTGCAGACACTGCTAAAGCCATGGCACTGGATTATGTAAGGGATAATGTATAGCCTACAGGTCATTATCGGAAAATAAGTACCGACAGGGCGAAGCGGACCCCGACGCGCAGCGGAGGGGTCCGCTTCCGCCCTGAAGATGATGCTAACTGAAGCACAGAGGATGCTAACTGAAGTACAGAGGATGCTAACTGAAGTACAGATGATGCTAACTGAAGTACAGATGATGCTAACTGAAGTACAGATGATGCTAACTGAAGCACAGATGATGCTAACTGAAGTACAGATGATGCTAACTGAAGTACAGATGATGCTAACTGAAGTACAGATGATGCTAACTGAAGTACAGATGATGCTAACTGAAGTACAGATGATGCTAACTGAAGTACAGATGATGCTAACTGAAGTACAGATGATGCTAACTGAAGTACAGATGATGCAACTGAATACAGATGATGCTAACTGAAGTACAGATGATGCTAACTGAAGTACAGATGATGCTAACTGAAGACAGATGATGCTAACTGAAGTACAGATGATGCTAACTGAAGTACAGATGATGCTAACTGAAGTACAGATGATGCTAACTGAAGTACAGATGATGCTAACTGAAGTACAGATGATGCTAACTGAAGTACAGATGATGCTAACTGAAGTACAGATGATGCTAACTGAAGTACAGATGATGCTAACTGAAGTACAGATGATGCTAACTGAAGTACAGATGATGCTAACTGAAGTACAGATGATGCTAACTGAAACAGATGATGCTAACTGAAGTACAGATGATGCTAACTGAAGTACAGATGATGCTAACTGAAGTACAGATGATGCTAACTGAAGTACAGATGATGCTAACTGAAGTACAGATGATGTAACTGAAGTACAGATGATGCTAACTGAAGCACAGATGATGCTAACTGAAGCACAGATGATGCTAACTGAAGTACAGATGATGCTAACTGAAGTACAGATGATGCTAACTGAAGTACAGATGATGCTAACTGAAGTACAGATGATGCTAACTGAAGTACAGATGATGCTAACTGAAGTACAGATGATGCTAACTGAAGTACAGATGATGCTAACTGAAGTACAGATGATGCTAACTGAAGTACAGATGATGCTAACTGAAGTACAGATGATGCTAACTGAAGTACAGATGATGCTAACTGAAGTACAGATGATGCTAACTGAAGTACAGATGATGCTAACTGAAGTACAGATGATGCTAACTGAACTACAGATGATGCTAACTGAAGTACAGATGATGCTAACTGAAGTACAGATGATGCTAACTGAAGTACAGATGATGCTAACTGAAGTACAGATGATGCTAACTGAAGTACAGATGATGCTAACTGAAGTACAGATGATGCTAACTGAAGTACAGATGATGCTAACTGAAGTACAGATGATGCTAACTGAAGTACAGATGATGCTAACTGAACTACAGATGATGCTAACTGAAGTACAGATGATGCTAACTGAAGTACAGATGATGCTAACTGAAGTACAGATGATGCTAACTGAAGCACAGATGATGCTAACTGAAGTACAGATGATGCTAACTGAAGTACAGATGATGCTAACTGAAGTACAGATGATGCTAACTGAAGTACAGATGATGCCTAACTGAAGTACAGATGATGCTAACTGAAGTACAGATGATGCTAACTGAAGTACAGATGATGCTAACTGAAGTACAGATGATGCTAACTGAAGTACAGATGATGCTAACTGAAGTACAGATGATGCTAACTGAAGTACAGATGATGCTAACTGAAGTACAGATGATGCTAACTGAAGTACAGATGATGCTAACTGAAGTACAGATGATGCTAACTGAAGTACAGATGATGCTAACTGAAGTACAGATGATGCTAACTGAAGTACAGATGATGCTAACTGAAGTACAGATGATGCTAACTGAAGTACAGATGATGCTAACTGAAGCAGATGATGCTAACTGAAGTACAGATGATGCTAACTGAAGTACAGATGATGCTAACTGAAGTACAGATGATGCTAACTGAAGTACAGATGATGCTAACTGAAGTACAGATGATGCTAACTGAAG
Source organism: Knipowitschia caucasica (assembly GCA_964034765.1). Classification (NCBI taxonomy): domain Eukaryota; kingdom Metazoa; phylum Chordata; class Actinopteri; order Gobiiformes; family Gobiidae; genus Knipowitschia; species Knipowitschia caucasica. Next base: position 43,367,965 of record OZ035828.1, on the reverse strand, counting down.
TACAGATGTACTGAAGTAAGAGATAACTGAAGTACAGAGGATGCTAACTGAAGTACAGATGATGCTAACTGAAGTACAGATGATGCTAACTGAAGTACAGATGATGCTAACTGAAGTACAGATGATGCTAACTGAAGTACAGATGATGCTAACTGAAGTACAGAGGATGCTAACTGAAGTACAGATGATGCTAACTGAAGTACAGATGATGCTAACTGAAGTACAGAGGATGCTAACTGAAGCACAGATGATGCTAACTGAAGTACAGAGGATGCTAACTGAAGTACAGATGATGCTAACTGAAGTACAGATGATGCTAACTGAAGTACATATGATGCTAACTGAAGTACAGATGATGCTAACTGAAGTACAGAGGATGCTAACTGAAGTACAGAGGATGCTAACTGAAGCACAGATGATGCTAACTGAAGTACAGATGATGCTAACTGAAGTACAGATGATGCTAACTGAAGTACAGATGATGCTAACTGAAGTACAGAGATGCTAACTGAAGTACAGATGATGCTAACTGAAGTACAGATGATGCTAACTGAAGTACAGAGGATGCTAACTGAAGTACAGATGATGCTAACTGAAGTACAGAGGATGCTAACTGAACTACAGATGATGCTAACTGAAGTACAGATGATGCTAACTGAAGTACAGATGATGCTAACTGAACTACAGATGATGCTAACTGAAGTACAGATGATGCTAACTGAAGTACAGATGATGCTAACTGAAGTACAGATGATGCTAACTGAAGTACAGATGATGCTAACTGAAGTACAGATGATGCTAACTGAAGTACAGAGGATGCTAACTGAAGTACAGAGGATGCTAACTGAAGTACAGAGGATGCTAACTGAAGTACAGAGGATGCTAACTGAAGTACAGATGATGCTAACTGAAGTACAGAGGATGCTAACTGAACTACAGATGATGCTAACTGAACTACAGATGATGCTAACTGAAGTACAGATGATGCTAACTGAAGTACAGATGATGCTAACTGAACTACAGATGATGCTAACTGAACTACAGATGATGCTAACTGAAGTACAGAGGATGCTAACTGAAGTACAGAGGATGCTAACTGAAGTACAGAGGATGCTAACTGAAGTATAGAGGATGCTAACTGAAGTACAGAGGATGCTAACTGAAGTACAGATGATGCTAACTGAAGTACAGATGATGCTAACTGAAGTACAGAGGATGCTAACTGAAGTACAGAGGATGCTAACTGAAGTACAGAGGATGCTAACTGAAGTACAGATGATGCTAACTGAAGTACAGATGATGCTAACTGAAGTACAGATGATGCTAACTGAACTACAGATGATGCTAACTGAAGCACATATGATGCTAACTGAAGTACAGATGATGCTAACTGAAGCACAGATGATGCTAACTGAAGCACAGATGATGCTAACTGAAGTACAGATGATGCTAACTGAAGTACAGATGATGCTAACTGAAGTACAGATGATGCTAACTGAAGTACAGATGATGCTAACTGAAGTACAGATGATGCTAACTGAAGTACAGATGATGCTAACTGAAGCACAGAGGATGCTAACTGAAGTACAGATGATGCTAACTGAAGTACAGATGATGCTAACTGAAGTACAGATGATGCTAACTGAAGTACAGATGATGCTAACTGAAGCACAGATGATGCTAACTGAACTACAGATGATGCTAACTGAAGCACAGATGATGCTAACTGAAGTACAGATGATGCTAACTGAAGTACAGATGATGCTAACTGAAGCACAGAGGATGCTAACTGAAGTACAGATGATGCTAACTGAAGTACAGATGATGCTAACTGAAGTACAGATGATGCTAACTGAAGTACAGAGGATGCTAACTGAAGTACAGATGATGCTAACTGAAGCACAGATGATGCTAACTGAAGTACAGATGATGCTAACTGAAGTACAGATGATGCTAACTGAAGCACAGATGATGCTAACTGAAGCACAGATGATGCTAACTGAAGTACAGATGATGCTAACTGAAGTACAGATGATGCTAACTGAAGTACAGATGATGCTAACTGAAGTACAGATGATGCTAACTGAAGCACAGATGATGCTAACTGAAGCACAGATGATGCTAACTGAAGTACAGATGATGCTAACTGAAGCACAGATGATGCTAACTGAACTACAGATGATGCTAACTGAACTACAGATGATGCTAACTGAAGTACAGATGATGCTAACTGAACTGCAGATGATGCTAACTGAAGTACAGATGATGCTAACTGATGATGCTAACTGAAGTACAGATGATGCTAACTGATGATGCTAACTGAAGCACAGATGATGCTAACTGAAGTACAGATGATGCTAACTGAAGTACAGAGGATGCTAACTGAAGTACAGATGATGCTAACTGAAGTACAGATGATGCTAACTGAAGTACAGATGATGCTAACTGAAGTACAGATGATGCTAACTGAAGCACAGAGGATGCTAACTGAAGCACAGAGGATGCTAACTGATGATGCTAACTGAAGCACAGATGATGCTAACTGAAGTACAGATGATGCTAACTGAAGTATAGAGGATGCTAACTGAAGTACAGATGATGCTAACTGAAGTACAGAGGATGCTAACTGAAGTACAGATGATGCTAACTGAAGCACAGATGATGCTAACTGAAGTACAGATGATGCTAACTGAAGCACAGAGGATGCTAACTGAAGCACAGAGGATGCTAACTGAAGTACAGATGATGCTAACTGAAGTACAGATGATGCTAACTGAAGTACAGATGATGCTAACTGAAGTACAGATGATGCTAACTGAAGTACAGATGATGCTAACTGAAGTACAGATGATGCTAACTGAAGTACAGATGATGCTAACTGAAGTACAGATGATGCTAACTGAAGTACAGATGATGCTAACTGAAGTACAGATGATGCTAACTGAAGTACAGATGATGCTAACTGAAGTACAGATGATGCTAACTGAAGTACAGACGAAGGGTGAGCGTCCTTCCATTGTTTTGAATATTCTTTGTACGACTCAGATCTTACACAAATGAAAATAGATATATAATAACGTAAACATCTGAATAATAAATCTCGACTTTCTCCTCAGCTCCCAATCGTCCTCCTGCAAATGTTTCCTGGAAAACCCAAAGCTCGTCTCTGTCGCTGAGGTGGGACCCGGTCGTCGCTTTCCACAACGAGTCTGCAGTGTTGGGATACAAAGTGAGTGTGTTTCTCCCAGATTAGCATTTCACAAACTCTAAAGCCGTGTTCAGACCGATCGCGATGGAGGCGAAAAAATCGCATCAAACGCCAGGCGTTTTTCGCTTGAATATTTGATGACACTCGCTTCTATCGCGGCGATTACTCGCTCTGTTCGCCTGAGGATTTTCGTCTTGATTTCGCCTCGCCGCGTCATCCAATAGGAGGAGCTTATGGCCAGTTGCCGGTTCCGGTTGTTGTTCAACTCAGCATGGCGGGCTTTGATTTTCTGGAACGAGTCACTATACTCTATTTAATGTGGAAAGCCGAACAGCGGCGGCAGCGACGCCGTCTCTGGGTCCACGATATCCTCCAGAGACGCTCCCAATATGGGGAGTACCACCATCTGCTCCAGGAGCTGCGCCTGGATGACGGTCGATTCCAGCGGTATTTCCGTGTGTCCAGGACCCAGTTTGAGGACCTGCTGTCCCGCGTTGGGGCTCGGATCACCGTCCGGGAGACCAACTACAGGCGCTCTATCTCCCCTGCAGAGCGCCTGTCCATCTGTCTTCGGTTAGTAAATCAAGCGGTTCTCAATAAATAAGATTCCAAATGTTATAATCCAAGTACTTTACATGTAAAGCCATTGTGCCACTGTTTAGCTTTTAGATTTATGCCAAACTAATCAGTTAGTTATGCCAAACTAGACACGATAAGCTCGTTTCAGGTGGGGGTTAGATAATTAATAGTCCATTAGGTTAGATAACTAAATGTTGCAACCGACTGTGATTAAGAAAATTGCAATAAACAGCCAAATAGCGCTATCTAGTGTTTCTTGTGTAGTACCACATTACCTGGGTTTGCAGAAGGGCCTTAATTATGATATTGCATTAGTAATGGTTGATAAAATCATTTTAAATACTTTATTTAAAGTAAATTACAAGTAAGTAGTATAACTTGGCAACAAAATCAATATCCTTTAGTAGAGTTAATAATTTTGCCCTGTGTTTTTCTTTTTTTATAGATATCTTGCCACTGGGGACTCCTACAGGACTATCGCATACAGTTTCCGGGTAGGTGTCTCCACTGTCAGCGGCATTGTCCCTCAGGTGGTGGCTGCTATCTGGCACTGTCTTGTGGAGGAGTTTATGGCTGTGCCCTCCACTGAAGACTGGCTGTCCATCGCTGCAGAGTTCCAAGACCGATGGAACTTCCCTCTGTGCTGTGGAGCAGTGGACGGCAAGCACGTCCGGATTGCAGCGCCCCCCAACTCAGGATCCCAGTTCTTCAACTACCAGGGGGATTTCTCTATTGTCCTCCTGGCTGTTGTGGACGCTCGGTACCGGTTCCGGGTGATCGATGTTGGGGGGTATGGGAGGACCAGTGATGGCGGCATTCTGTCCAATTCAGCTTTTGGTCAGGGTCTGCGGGCTGGCACACTCCATCTGCCTGCTGACCAACACCTGCCTGATGCTGAGCACAGAGGACCTCAGCCTCATGTATTTGTGGCTGATGAGGCGTTCCCGCTGAGGAGGAACATGATGCGACCTTTCCCTGGACGCGGACGTGGTGGCCTTCCCCCGGAGGAACGCGTCTTTAATTACCGCCTCTCCCGGGCCCGCCTTGTTGTGGAGGACGCCTTTGGCATCCTGACCGCACAGTGGAGGTGGTACCGACGCATCATTGAGGTGCGTCCTGAAGTGGTGGAGCAGTGTGTGAAGGCGACATGTGTGCTTCACAATTTCATGCGGGCTTCTGTGGGAGCTGAGGCACCTGCTGTGAGGGGTGCAGCAGCAGAAGAGGTACCACTGCAAGGTTTGGGCCGGGTAGCTGCCAACAACTCTTCCACAGAGGCAAGACGCGTGAGGGATGCTTTCAAAGAGTACTTCATGGCAGAGGGAGCAGTATCATGGCAGCCCACAGAATGATTTCCACCAGTCCTTCTCAGGACTAACAACGGCTTTTTTAAAAGCCACCCACAAACATAAAGAGCTTATTTCAAAACTTCAGCCCTATTGTACATTCTACTGTTTTAATGTAACTATATTGCAACAAAATGAACTGTGGACTGTATTTTTTGTTATGTTTTTCTTTGTGTTTGCAGGGACTTCATCCAAACTCAACGCACATTCTGTGAATTAAAGCTCATGTTATGTCCCAACTGATTTTACCTCCAAGGCAGCTGCAGTTCACATCCATCACATCATTCCTCTCCAATCAGTGAGTTATTCAATTAATACCTATAAATGCTGTGGATTTAATACAATCGCTTATGAATGTTTGTCTTTTTGTCATTATTTCTTTTTGCAGATATTCGACAGGACATGAACTCAAGTGGACATTCTGGAAAAAGATAAACACCTGATTTTGAATAGAAAGGAGGATCTTATGATATCTGTCCCTTTGTTAATGTTGTGGGTTTTTTTTTGTGTGTGTATGCAATATTTTTTTAAGCGACTTTCATGTCCCTCCAACTCAATTCCGGTTACTTATGTGGCCCCTCTGAAAATTACAAGCACACCCCTGGTTTAAAATATGTTAAACTATATCATGGTCCTCTTCAGGGGGAGGGATCATTTTGTATATGCTGGGATGGTTTTACTACAATGTCTTGAGACAAGCCCCAAAGGAAAACCTTGTATTTCAGTCTGCCACAATAAATTACAACCAATGCATAAATGTACCTGGTTTGCAGATGCATGATTGAGTCATATTGTGATATTACAATGAATGTATGAAATATATTAGATATAAAATGTTTGCATGCAAGAAGACAAGTAGAATGACATTTTCTAGATTTATTTATAAAAAATAAAATAAAAATACAAAAATAAATAATATTGCGGCCTGACTTGTATGACGAGAGACAGGGATAGAAAGGAACACTTCAACAATGAACAACTAGGAGAGGAGGAAGGAGAACTGGTCCTTCCCTGGAGAAACTGCCAACATCTATAAACTTTTATTTAAAATCTATTGGGCCGAATGTTCCAAATTGAGCACAACAGTGCAATTGTCAAATATGACTTTATTTATTTTTGTTTTTATGACCTCTAGGTCATAGAAGGACAGTCTCTCCAGGGAAGGAGCAAGACTCAGGAGGTAATACTCTATGTGGCTAAACTCCCGGGTGGCCGTTGGTGGAGGGACAGGGCGCTCTTTCAGGGCGAATAAAATGGCCTGCTCCACCGCCGTTGGCTCTGCCCGGGGTTGTGGCCGCCTCCTTTTTCCTGAAAAAAACAAAACAGTAACTAATTAAATTGGAACAAGACTTCAATGTCAAAATACTCACACACATATATATATATATATACAGTATATTACAATATCATGTGTTGGTGTGTTAATGTATAGCCTATTGCATGTGTGTTTTTTTTTTTGGTACTGTAACCTGTACACACCTATGGGAGTGGGTGTTGGTGCAGCAGCAGCAGGGGTTGAAGGACCAGGGACTGGAGACCTGGATGGGACAGGGACAGGATCTTCCTCCAGTGGGGATCCTGGCCTGCTCCCATCATCGTATTGCTCTGTCATGACAGTCAAATATGAAATTAGTCATACTTTACGGTGTACATTTCTCATGAAAGATTTTGCTGCATACCTTCAGTCTCTGATGCCTCCTGGTCCTGGGTGGGCTCTTCTGGGAGGTCCTCTGCTGCCTCCTCCACCTGGCCCATGTTGCTGGTGGTGGCACGAGGGGTGACATATGGGTCCAGGAAAGCAAGGACAGCAGAGAACCTCCACCTCCGCACCGCCCCTGCTGCTGACCCACTCCTCCTGTCCAACTCCTTCCTCCTCTCCTTCAGATATGTGTCCCGCAGACCTTTCCATTTTTTCTTGCACGCACTCTCTGAAAATGTATAGGATATAAATATAAATTGGCTTATGTTTGTGATTTATCTTCCACTTTTGACTGTGATGCTTCTCCCCAATTAAACGAAATTGCGAATGCAAATTAAATTTGCATTAAAACGTGACATGCTCATTTCAATACTGCACATAATACAATATAAAACATTTGCATGTCCAAAAGTAACTTAATTTAGAGAATACGAAACGAAATAAGACACTCGTAAATAGCGACACATTTTGCGCGGGATACTAGCGCTACGCTAGTAGAGTGAAAATTATATATATAAAAATAAAAAAATTACCTGGCACCCCCGTCTCCTCGCTGACCCTTCTCCACGCTAGCTCCTTTCTATCCCTGTCTCTGTAGTGATAGTTGCTGGTGTCATACAACTCGGGCCGCTGGCACACAGCTACGATCAGTGAGTCCTCCATGTTGAATGAAAAGATGCTTCGTCTCCGCCGCGGTTCAATACTACGTCACTGCTCGATTCAGTCCCTGATTGGTCAACGCCCCGCGAATTGACCAAAAAGTTCAGATTTTTCAACTCGAGCGAGTAGGGCGGTGGAGGCGAAATGGCTCTAGGCGCGCGTCAAACGCCCCTTTCGCCACTTTCGTTCCGCTCTTTTCGTTCAAAACGCCCTGTTCGCCTCGCTCTACTCTCGTCATTCGCACCGCCGGCCTGTCATTCGCTCCTGAGCGCACCCGGCCATAGACATAACATGTAAATCACTCGCCCCTGACTCCTCCATCGCGATCGGTCTGAACACGGCATAAGGCTATATCCACACGAAGACATAACGCTTATAATTTCAGAAACTTTTTCTGTAAACACGGAGTTAGCTCAGTAAATGTGTGCGTCCATATGAATGTAGTCAATATGCCTGAAAACGCTGTGAAACTATGCCAGACCTGTTGGTGGCGCTGTGACGCAATGACGGGATCAAGCCCAAACTTCCGTGACGGGAACTGGGCATGCGCAGAATTTTGTAAACAGACAACATGGCGAGTGGGCGAGCTGGTACTACATTAGTATGGGCGGACGATGAGGTTGAACTGTTGCTTCGGGTCACACTGGATTACAAAACCAACAAGCTACATTGTTGTTGTCATTATTTTCTGAGTGCGGCGCATGCGTGCTTTAACAAGAGGCGGGGCGATGACGCGTCTCAGATACATTGCGGAGAGGCAGTAACCACGGAGCGGCATATACGGAGTTTTGAAATCTTTCCACTCTGGGACCTAGTTTCAAAAATGTTCGTTTACACCCCCCCAAAACGCCGGCCTCGTATGGACGATACACTGGATTGATAAAGTATTTTTGCGTTTAGGCCTGAGCTTGACTTCGTGTGGACAGGGCCTAAAACAGGGGCATCAACGTTATTTCAGTCTCTTACTTTTATACAACAGGAGTGTGGATGGATATCAGAATCATTTTTATTT